>WURS02050994.1:5000-10963 GCA_011762765.2 Rhinocypha anisoptera | reverse complement strand
GCATCACCACCTGATGATGCCGCGCCACGGCGAAACCCGGGTCGTAAGAATATATATTTTTGATTTGTGAAATTGCAGTGTTTCTTTCTTCTGTTCTTCAAGCTGAAAGAATTTCACATTGTTAGGTCTGAAACCATATCTGAGAAAATAAATATTTGTTTCCGATTGAATTCGGATTGCGAATGCGAAAGGAAAAAGTCTGATAAAATGATTCGACTGGCGTTGCACTGAGCATGTGTGCATCTGGTGGCTGGTGGTGCGAATATGGATCATAATGAGCATGATTACAGGTACGATGGGGATAGTTAGGATATCGTTAACATTTTGTAGAAATATTCCATGCATTTTAATGAAATGTAATTTGATAATGTTCCCCGTTGTACATTAATGTTGATCTGTTACAACCTTTAAACCTGTAAGTAGTTTCTACCATGAAGGATTTTTTAAATGTGGGGAATGCATTCTTGGTGTGCATTCGCGCCCTGCCACGCTCCCTTAAGGCAGCTTGCAGTTTATTTCATAGATGTATATGTAAGGGAACGTCCCTTCCACATAATAACTACTATATATCAAGAAAATTTTGACGAAAAACGATATGACTGCTTAACCTACGCTCTTTTATCACTTTCTACTCGCGCGGCAGAAATTCTTAATTAATTTTCTTCTCCAGGTATAGTGAACAACTTGAATGACTGTATTTTGGATATCTAATATAGATTAATGAGAGCATTTACCGCTATTATTAAAAAGCACGACTTTTAAAAGTGTATTTGGGGGTTATGAAAATCAGTGATCATAGTTAGAAGTGATGTATGTAAATGATTAAGCAGAAAAATACCATTTCTTTCTCACGAAAGCTTTTACGACAAAACTGCTTTTTCGAATAAATCTTTTGATATATTCTGACTGTATATCAATTTATTCTCAACCGTTTCTACATTATCATGTTACCTGTATACTACAGCTATATTTTATTTAAAATTAACTTTTCCTAATCGTGTATTCATTTCTGGAAGTAGTTTTAGAAGTCTCCGAATGGAATTGCTATGAGCACCTCGTTGAATTTTTAGAAATACATTTATCTACTAAAATTATAGCTCTCTACGGTTAATTTAAGTTTGAAAATCCAAATTATATCGGCGGGAGCCAAGTCAACTGAGCAAAGGGGAATAATATTCACTCAATTTTCGAACAAAATAAATCAGAATAAACAGCGCTAAAAATGCAGGAACGTTATCATTAGGGGACAACTATAATGTCATGATTTAATATTATTCCAAATTTCCGGACTATCCATTTTCACATTTTCTCTGAAATGTATCAGCGCTTCAAAGAAGAAAACCGATAAAATTTGAATGCTCTTCGTAATCTCTTGATGTCCTTAAAAACTACCTGTAACCATGGAATCGCAAAACTCTGATCATCGTCAAAGGGATCACATCCTTTACTGATTTTTTTCAAACACTTCTAGTCTGAAAACGAATAAATCATTCAACATCATGGGCCATTTAAATAATTTCACGAGTTGAAATCCCAGCCTTTCGTCGAGCATGGAGCGATACTTAACAGAAATATTAGCATTAAACGTAACACAAGTCACTCACTTTGATCGAGTGACTCTCAAAAAATTAAGGGCGCGTACAGAATTACGCATCGATACAGCATACGTAAGACAGTCATTTATTTCTTATATTTACTAAAACACTGAGACACCTGAATTACTAGGTGACCTTTGTAGCAATAAATATTCAGGACCTTTTGCCACAGAACTTGTAGAAATACCCGTTCTGTCTTCCACCCTCTTTCCTTAAATTTTTAAGGACTCACCACCCACGGGTCCCATCGAACAAAATCCCTTTCTCCCACCCGTATCCCTTATCCCCCCGCTCCGTCAAAGGCCATCCTTTCCCATCGCCCAGTAATTTTCCCTTCAACTCCCACCCGTCCTCTGACTTATCCGTTTCCGCCGAACTAAATCCCAAATCCGTTCACGGTGTGACATATTTTCCGTTCCTAATTCCAGCACCACGAGATAACGTTCGCTCTCGTAGGACGCTGCGTGGGCCGTTATAAAAAAAGAGTACGAGAGAGAAAGAGAGCAAGAGAGAGAGAGAAGTAAGGGAGAGGGTGTGTGTGAGAGAGAGAGAAACAAGAGAGAAAGAGAGAGAGAGAGTAAGAGAGAGAGAGAGAGAGAGACAAGAGAGAGCAAGAGAGAGAGAGAGAGAGAGCAAGAGAACTATTGTACCATCGTGATAGCATAATGATCATCTTGTGTTTATCATCATTATCATTATCAAATATTTCAATAAAAAATTGGTTACATTATCGAATTTAAAAATTTTTTTTAAATCATAGTTTAAAACAAAGTTTCTTAAATGTTCCCATAAGTTTAGGACTCAATGAATATATTGAGCAATTTCATTTATGTCCCAAAAATATTCCTGAAATATTTCCCATATATAAGTCAAGTTCTTGTACTTAAGTGCATTATTTTTCTCAAATAGAAAAGGATTTAGAAAAAAATTTAAAATTAAAATTTAAACAAATAAATTCCATTAATCAAAGATTTTATCTTTAACTCTTATTTTTAAAAAATCAAATTTTTAATTTTTTTAAAAAAACGAAATCAAACACACCTGTCAGAGGCACCCAGGTGAGTTCAGTTCAGTTCATCTTCACCCCCCATCTATCTTTTTTCCCCCTTTAATTCGATTATGTGTGTTTATCCCAGGTGGTCGTTCTTTCTCTCTCTCTCTCTCTCCCTCTCTCTCTCTCTCTCTCTCTCTCTCTCTTTCTCTCTCTCTCTCTCTTTTTCTCTCTCTCTCTCTCTCTCTCTCTCTCTCTCTCTCTCTCTCTCTCTCCCTATTTCTCCCTCTCCCTCACTCCTCTCTCTATTTCTCCCCTGCTCTATTTCTCTCTTTCTTTCTCTCTCTCTCTCTCTCTAGTATTTCTTCTCTCTAAAGAATGCAAGCTAAAGTATCATTTTACTAGTACAATTACTACTACTACTAATTAATTTAAATTAATAATATTTTATTGTATTGAATGCAGAATTGTGGTGAGCTTGCCGTGGGCTTACAGTAATCCAGTGACTGGTTTTCATCACCCGCCAAAACTGATCACACCCACCCCACACTACTTTCCACTGGTAACCGGTCCCTATATTCTTCTACCAGATGAACCAGAAATCAAGCCCAACCCGACTACGGAAGAACCAAATCCAAACTATTATTGATCTACACACTAAAAAAATAAGATTTCGCAATTTCGCGAATTTCAAAGTACCACCGCAATTTTGCGAATTTAAAATTTTCAATATCACGAATTTGTAAATTAAATAATTTTAACAAATTTTAAATTTACAATTTTGCAAATTTTTCGCGAAATTGCGAATTTATTTTTACGAATTCGTGATTTTGTGAATTCTAAATTCATAGCCATTTTTAAATTTGCAAAATCACGAATTCCCATTTTTTAGTGTGTACACTGTTGTTCTGGCATCGATCTTTGGTTTTTGTCAAGCAACTAAAATTTAATTTAATTTAATGTATTAATAATCAATAAATATTTAATTAATAATTAATAAATATTCAGTTTTCCCTCCCATATTCCCTGAACTGACCTGTTGAGAATTTAACCAAACAATTATTTATTTTAATTAAATAATAATGATGATAATTGTTTTTTTAATGTTAGTAACTGAGATTAAGATGCTTCGAATTAATCAATCAACACGATTAAGACTCGACTCCAAAACAGGCAAATTATAACACAATAAATACAATTGTATAAATTACTCAACCAAAACATGCTAGAAAAAAATTCAAAGTACTGTCCATATAGAACGTTACACACATTGATTTAATATTTTTGTAAAGTTTAAAGTTTACTGTTTTTATTATGTACTTTAAATTTTCAAATTTTTTCTTTGATAAAAAAAATTTCTCAATCTCAAAGTTTTTTTTCAAATTGTTTTCTTGCATGACACCAATATACTTTTTTTATTTAAAAATTCTATTAAACTTCCTTAAAGTTGGTTTATTAAAAATGCATTAGTTTAGAAACACAAATAAATTTATATATTTTGTACTCATTATACTAAGAACTTTATATTATACTAAGAAATTTTATATTTGGAGCAGTTTATAAACGAGTGGTCATTTGAGTGAAACTAGGGATTGCAAGAAAAGCCAATCTTAAAAGAAAGTTACTCTGATAGTGCTTTTTAACAAGAAACTTTCCAGAAACTCCCTTATGTAAATACACAGAGTTGGTTTTTTCTGCAATCCCTAGTTTATTGAAGTGACAGTTACCGAAAATTTCCGCTACAATTAATTTAAACATACCAAAAACAAGAATCATTACTTGAAGCACGTTTAAAGCATTGAGCATTTGCTTTTGAACATAAATCTCTACTGGCCATAGATTTTTGCTTTTCACAATATAGAACCGAAGAAAACTTTTCTCGAATAATTCACTGAAAATCATGTTCCACTCGTGGCCAGGTGAGCCATGGATCGAGTTGATTCCCTACAAACCATTCTCCTACTTTGTGCACTTATGGAAGCGACTCGAAGCGGTCAGTTGCCATCGGGATCCATCCCAGAGACGCCTATGCAAACTGATGATCAGTGTAGAAATTTATCACGCAATTCGTTCAATTTTTCTCACCTTCTACCCTCTCCGCCACTCGGAACGCATTGTTCTCTTCGATCTCGCCTATCTGGCTGGTTTGGATCCACGTATTTGCAACTTTCTTCTGATTGGAACCTTTCTGGTGATGGCCAACTCTCTCCGGGTGGTTTATCTAACCTACAATCCACGGTTGAATGAGATCCAGTGGGATCTGATGCAAGGTGAAGTAAAGTATCTTCTGAAAAGATATATGGTGAGATGCGGGCAACGAGTTTCGTTTGCTTCATTTATCCATAGAAGAATGCATCATACCATTAATATGCTTCAACTATTGGTCGCGGTTCTTGGTGAGCGTTGCAACTGATATATTATTAGTCATTAAGATTAATCCGTGGTTTTAAAATATTTTGTAGAGTATAGTTAGAAATATATTCATCAGATGGCGCCACACTAACTTGACACATAATGCAGAGGAACGCAAGCTCGCGTTCTATGTGCTGGAAAGCCTAAGAGTGGCGCCATCTGATGGATACGTCTCTCAAAACTTTTTAGACAAACACGAATTAATGTGAATGACTAATAGTTATTAATAGTTATTCAAATTAATCCGTGTTCTATTAAAAATGTTTTGGAGAGTATTCATCAGATGGCGCCACTCTCACTCAGGCTTTCCTGAAAATAAAAAGGGAGCTTGCGTTCTTCTGCATTATGTGTGGCGCCATCTGATGAATATATTCTCAACTATAC
Organism: Rhinocypha anisoptera; assembly: GCA_011762765.2. Taxonomy (NCBI): domain Eukaryota; kingdom Metazoa; phylum Arthropoda; class Insecta; order Odonata; family Chlorocyphidae; genus Rhinocypha; species Rhinocypha anisoptera. Next base: position 5,581 of record WURS02050994.1, on the reverse strand, counting down.
TTCACAAAACATTTTTAAAAAATATGTATTAATCTGAATGACTAATAACTAAATATAACAAAAGTATTAGACATTCGGTCTAATTTGTTTAACAAAATTTTTTAAATATAAATCCACCAGAAGGCGTTACAGATAAATTAAGATAAATTACTTCTACCCACGTACAAGTAACGCAAATTCCAATTACTAATATTTTTACAAGAGACAGACGGCGCAGGCCCTCTTGTAAAAAAACGGCAGCAAAGGTCAAACTCGAGTTATCATATTTTGAAGGAATATCGAATCCAGTGAAAATTGGGAAAATTCAAATTTCAAATTGAATTTTCAATTTTCAGTTTGAATCAAATTGTATAAGAATTCAAAGAGTTATGCACAAGATTAGAATCGAATCATATAAGATTCAAATCATAACACAGAAAGTTAGATTCTAATCACAACAGTGAAAATTAGATTCTGATTGGTGTAGAATTCGAATTTACAACGACAAAAGTTGAATTCGATTCGGTTAAGCACACTGAAAGTAGGGTAACTTTTACAGTACAACAAAAAATGGCAGAAAACCAAAAAGACAGAATATTAAG
>WURS02050983.1:0-10963 GCA_011762765.2 Rhinocypha anisoptera | reverse complement strand
TTAGCCGGGATGTTTTGGGCACGTTCGGCACTTGGCGAAAACATTTAAAGGGATGTTTCCGGCACACTAGGCGTTTAAAGGTTAAATGACAAGATTATTTTTTTTTTGACAGAAAGTACCAAAAATATTCAATGAAAGTTCAAAAATACATTAAAAGTTCATGAATGAAAGAAAAATGAATATGGTGCCTTGGAATACAATTACTTTAGATATGTTGTGTATTAAATAAAAGAACCCTTCCACATCATCAAATCCTCACATAAGGTTATCTTCATGAAAAATAATCAGTGAAAATAAATACATATACACTCAGACCATGACATTCTAGTGAATAAACAAAATTTAAAATATTTTTGTTTATTAAATAAGGACATTATGGGAATAGAAAGCGATTGCAAACAAAGATTATAAAGTTATAGCTCAGTGAAATACCAAACCTTTCAAAAGTTTCATTTTAAATTACATCATAATAGGTAAGAATGCAGTTTTTTCATTCAAGCATAATCAGGACATCTCTAACAGTTAACCTTTTCACATTCACAATTAAAAATACCATCCCGTAAGTGGGACTTGAACCCATTGCTATTGGGTTAGTAGGCTGTCATGCTGCCCATCAGTTTAACCTGGCTGACAGAATACATGGGTACACTAAAAATATATATACCTGTGTGCTTGTTTTCTTGTTTGCCAACATATTCTCGATGTTCTTTCCCATCTCTTCAATGTCTTCATCAGAGTCCTCATCAGAACTTTCTCCTTCATCAGTGGAAAGGACTTCTCCAGATGAAAGTACGCGGTTCTGTAAATCAAATATTCGTTGACACTCTTCTTTGTACCTGAAATTTAAATTTTAATAGGATCAGACATTGTTTCAAGTAACATCACCTTTTACAGCCATCCTTCATGAAATCTAAGAATTTTGCAAAGGTAAGAAAGTCTTAATCTTGTTTTGTGATCTCATTCACATGTTGTTGTGATAGAGGGTAGAATGTTGGGTAAGTGAGGTAGGGATAGGAAGAGAATAGGGATTTCGGATAGAATGATAGGTGGTGAGAAAATCTAAACTGAGACTCATCAATAAAACCTATGTTAACCAGTAGATTACACTTCATTCATTTATTTACATGTTTATACTGGTAGCAAAATATGAGGGTTATTCAATAAGTTACCTCAGGGCACACATTTTAATTTGACACATTCAGTTTTCTGAAAGCAATGATTGAGGTAATAGAAAGATGAACAATATATTGCAGAGAAATTTTGTTTGGAAATAATCTGCTGAGGCCTGTATAATGCTACAGGAGGCTTAGGGAGAGTCAGTTCTTCCCTATAGTACAGGTAGAAGCTGGTGATTAAATGGGAGATGATCAATATCAAAGTAAGGTAGACCTAGAGCTGCAGTCACTGCTCTTAAGGCTGCCTTACACACCGTGCATGATAGCATGTATGAGCCTGTGCCTTGATCTAGACAGAAACTATATTTGCATGCATGACGGAGTCAAGCAATGAAAATTGGTTATGCATGATGTCTGTGCATACTAAAGTAGGAGTCTACACAAAAGAGTATGAGCAGTGACATTGTTTTCAAGCCCCACCAACCACATGATCACCGTTTTCATAATGCAAGTAACTGTGCAGATGCTGTACAAAGAATTTATTAACAACACTTGTATAACATACTGCCTTCACTTCTAGATTTCCAACTAATTGTCACCCAGGGCTCAATTGAGTAGTTGTTAGCACAAAGTTTTTATAATCTAGCTACTTTAATACATTTCCTAACTACCTACTTGCCACCGTAATATGCTCTAAGTAACAGCAATATGATTTTTTTGGAAGCAGTATCTTTCTACTCCACATAACAAACATGGGTAACCTGCATGCAATCATGCACGCATGCTGAGAAAACATTAGAACATGTTCTAATTTTTCTGTGCATGATCCCACCTTTCTAGGAGATTTTGTTTTTGATGAGAACATGTATAGGACCATGCATGATATCATCCAACGTGTTAGGTGGCCTTTAGGGAAGTAAATTGACACTGCTACTGCCAATGTGAGAGAAGATGATCAAATAACGTAAAGTGCACAATCAGGTACAATGAAAAATTTCAACTGGTGCCACCCAAATGTTGGTAACAGAAAAATTGCACATGGGATGTGTTCGTGCATGGTGGGTTCTGAGATGGCTCACATCCGAGCAACAGCAAGCTAGCATGCAGGTTTGTTCCCCAATATGAAGAAGAATCCCCTAGCCCCATGTGACCATTTGCTTTTCACCAAATTAGCTTCAGGTGAAATGAACATGTTTCAACTTTCAACAGCCATTGCTGCCACAACACTCAAGTCAAATCAGTAAAACTTGTACTGCATACAAAATGATCCCACAATATAACATGAAATTAAATCTTGAACAATAAAATTATGAGAAAAATTTATAATCACTCTTCATTGAACAGTCCTTGTAAAAGCATCTGCTTGAGGTGGAACCAACATTTCATAGGCCTTGGGAAACACAGGAGTATGGTCGGCAGGATTAGCTTCGGTTATTTTTGATCAGTCACCCACCAGGATATTAATTCAAGAGTCCATCAAGCACAAAATCAATTAAGTATACATTTACATAGCAGAAAATACCTTTCTTGATGCTCAGCTATGGAAAATCGATTCCCTCGGGAGAATTTCGTCATCCCCTCTTCACCAGCCTTTGCCTTTTCTGTTGACAGTGTTCGAACCACATCAATCACCTCCCAACGGGATAATTTTTTAATCTGTAAGATGATATACATGATAAAAGATGCAAGATTGCACATATGCAGACACACAATCATTCTTCATTGAAGCTAGCCAGCTCATGCTGAAGTTTCATTTAACTCTTGTGGGAACTTACCCCATTCCACAAGACCCACTAACCCACAGAATGTATTATACTACTCAACATATAACAATCATCTAGCTACATTTAAGTATACTATTTCTTATTACAAAAATAACTAATGATGTTATGCCCTTTAATATTATTCAATTAATGATAATCAAATAATTAATCAAGTGGTCATTGAAAAACTGTCAATTCTTGAAGTGTTGTCCCAATTCACAAGTATTACACAAATGTACCCCTTTTTCTACTACTCGGAAATAAACTCGATGGTTTTAGGTATAACTTGGTGGAATTTTTCCATAATGAAATAAAATGAAAAACTTTGTATGTAATTCCACATTCCCTCCTCTCCTTTTTTCAACTGTATATATTCTGAGGCATGCCATTTCCTTGAATCTGATGATGTCGCAACACGATGAAAACTAGGTCGTAAAATAAACCTTTTATGTGGAATTACAAAGTATTTCATTTCATACTCAGATATAGTTTAAACAGCAACAATGAATGCAAAAGAGCCTTCAGTCTATACTATTCCGTAAAATACAAAAGGCTAAACTGTATTCAAAGTTTTATTAAAGTATTAAAGAATTTCTTGATGGCAATTGCGATGATCATTCATATTAATATTTTATAAAAGAACATAAACAAATTTCTTGTGACCCTGACCAATCTGATATCATTTTGATATGATCAGTAAATAGGAATAAAAGTTTTTTGTGGTAAATTTGGTCAAAAAATAAATTTTTGCCCGAGACTTTTTGTAATAATGTGAAAGCACATCAAATCTGTAAGATGATATTTTTATAAAAATTCTGTACTAAAGTTCAAAATTTAAGTTAGTACGTATATATTTCTTGTGCATTTATTGGGTTTCATGTTAATATATTCACTATGCATGGCCTCTTTTATTATGCATCTTTTTCTTATAACATCTTACTCTAATCACAGTTATTGCAAAATGAATATCTGGAGGATTAATGTAACCAGCATTTAAGGATTGTAGATTTTCAAAGCATTTCAGGAAAAAGGTGCATGGCTTATAAGAGTAAATACAGTATTACGCAAAAGAAAAAAGTATCTTACCTCTTCTTCAGGCACACCAAATTTTCGCAACAAAGCCTTGGCATTATTAAGGGATAGCCTTCTCAAGTCGGCATCGGTTCCTGTCACAGTTCTCTTGGGTTGTGCCTCCTGCTCCTCTTTACTTTGCTGTGAAAGAAATGATGACAGATATTGATCAGCGTGAGGAAACAAATGATCCCACAACTGATGTAATTCAGAGTAAATTACCATTTACTTCTTTTATTGCACATTTCACAAATGAACATGTAATTAAGAATTTTGCTCATTCAATAGAACTTGAATGTAATGCCCATCTCATGCACTGTGCTGAATAAATTCTCATACAAAAGATGAAGTGATCACATTTATATACTTCAGTTTCCTATCAATATATAGTTTTGTCCAGATGTTGAATTACCTGAGGTTTGTTGGGCATTCTGACGTAAGAGAATCCCTCACCGCACCCAGTGGGATCTGCTGGTCCAGTCAACTGGAGCAAACATTTCCCTTTCACAGCTTGTATGTATGCACGAGTTGTGTTCCATGGTGCAACTTTGACTTCATCATCCATTTTGAGCTGCATCTCTTCATCCTCATCTTCTTGAGGAGTGAAAAGAAATTTTTCACCGTACCCAGCATCCTGAGGAGGATCAATATTTTTAAAATGAATTCACGAGATAAAAATCATAGTGTTAGAATAATTCTTCATGAACATACATCACAAGATACCATAATGACTCAAATAGACCATAATATTTTGTTCTCCAGTATGAACCTTTGAAAGTCACAATTACACTTTGATCAAGTATTTGTATCTTTGAGAGCATTAGTGTGCAATCTGCTGAACCAAATCACTTTACTACAAATGGATCTTGAAGAGTATATAGGTATTAAAAATAGATCAAGGCTAAATTGTAGCAGCATATGGTATACCTGAAGGTCTTTCATTTACATGTTGTTTTACTGTCCGAGTAGTCTTTATGGCAGCCTTTGTATCTTGAGTTTCTGAACTTTTACCTTCTACAGATGTAATGATTGACAAAAGTAAGAAAATTATACTGTTGAGAAAAGAGTTCTTCCGAAATCCAATTAATCAAAGGGATTTGATGAAGTTATGGCATGAACATTAAAATTCTCCTAAAGTAAATGTTCAGAGTCTGATGATTCAATGATTCATGGCTGGACAGAAAATTTTAATGCTAAGGTCAGGTAAGGTTAAGTCAATTGGGTCTTTTGTTTTTCCAAGTTTCTCTCCAAAATACTTTATTCATTTATTTTACAATCGCCCACACACAGCACTATGCGGACAATTACAGTGGAGATTGACTTGGGATCACACTATATTTGGGTTATATTATATTTGGACCAGTATGGTAATATAATTTATTTTTAAAATGTAATTTTTAAAGAAACTGTGATAGAGGATGGAAAAAAAGGAATTTTTCATGCAGTTGCAATGAAGCATCATTGATTCAATGAAATATGAAAATCAGAATTCAAATTTAAATTTATGAAATAACAGGAGAACAATGATGAAAGCTTGAGATATATAAAAATCTGAAAGATGAGTTTTTTATTTTAACAGCCTATTTTAATACTTATAGAATTATAATAAGCTGTGATATTATGATAAATATGTAGTTAAACATTAACCTTAGTTTGGATTAGTGGAATTTATTTAACCAACATTACCTACCTTAAGCCTCTGCTCGGCAGCTATCATGCTGAAATAAGCACAGCACTGTTCAGGAGAGACCATGGCACGAATCTCTTCTTCTGATGGAAGGCGAAAGTCTGGTTTGATGACCCACCAGTTTGAATCCATGCCTGAAAAATAAATGAAAATTCAATGAGTAAAACCTGACGAAAGTCACTGGGTACAAAATCAGGGATGTGAGGTGGGTAGACAAACTGTTTCCTATGTTCTGCAAGAGTTGTTGCATCACATTAATCAAGCTGTAGGTGGGTATTGTCATCAATGAAAACACTAGTGTGGCTGACTATATCTCAAAACTTTTTTATATTGCACAATGCAGTTTTATATGGATCTCTCAGTAAGCATTTGTGTGGTTTCCCCATTGTGGCATGAAGTCCAACAACAAAACACCACGTCTGCCTAATGACACTCCATGCACAAATGTTCCGAGTGGTTAATGCCTGTTTGGCTTTCGCCTTTGATGGTGATGAAGTGCCCCTCCATTACACTGATTGACATTCCTTTCTAGCCAGCAGTTAAAGAAAGACAGCAAGATGAAATGAGCAGTTAAAATACATTTTTAGGCATCACAGGCAGCACCTTTCTATGAAGAGGGCATACACAAAAATGGCCCCTTCTTTGACAAAAGGCCTGTGTTCAAAAAGAGTGCCAGCTTAGGTTGTACTGAAATTATTTCAGGATATACATTTGTTTTCTTTCAAGAGTTTAACAGAACTTACTTTCTGGTTATAACTTGCATTTCAGAAGTAATTATAGGTATAAAAAATTTAAAAAAACATCGGATAAAATGAAACACAACATTATACAACACTGACACTTTTGACCAGAAAGCAACCTAATTATTTAAGGAAATATATTTCAGTTATATGTTAAATAAGTAATACATTAAACAAAAATGTTAACTTACTTAAGTTCTGCAAAGGTAACAACAATAATTTTAAAAAAGTTATTTTTATTCATTGATTTGACTTTCCTTCAAAGTTATTGCAGAGAAAAAAGATTAAGGGAAAAAATTTGGCTGACTAAATATTCATTAAGTGAGTCAGAATAGCCAGTGGATGCACAAAAAAAACCTGCACATCTTTTGATAAATTAACACTAGTCTTACCAGTACGCTTAAAGTCTGCACAAAGTTTGAGTCTTTTACGAATACTGCTTTCTGAATGTGAAGGAAAAGCTTTCTTGATGTCATCCATTTTAATTCGACGAGGGGTATCTCTACTCTTCCAGAATAACCGGTAGATGAATACCTACATTGAAAAAAAAGTACTCAAAGTAGATCACAAAATAAAAATTTAATGCTTTAAATTCCATATAATATTTGAGATAAAGTCACATAAAAATTCACATTAAAATGAACTTTGATTAACATTTAGGCAATGTACCTGCAGAAAGTCTCGAACAAAATTGTTTGCTCTTTTTGAATTTGGTCCCGGTACTTCGTAGAGGGGACATTCCTGCCCAGCTACAAACAAAGAGTCAATTTCTCTTATACAATACTGTTGCCTGAAATAGAGAATTGTACAACATTTCCATTAAAAAATAACGTGATTCAATAAAGGTGACAGTGATTTAATACAGACTTCTAAATTCTAACTTCCAATAAAGACAAAGAGTAATTTCATTGAGGTATACGAGGGGTGTTCAATAAGTCCTTAGAAAATGATAGCAAAACTAATTATTTTCTGTAGATATTTTATATTTTTCAACATAATCACCTTTCAACTCTATACAGTTTTCTTAATGTTTCTCAAATTTTTTTAAGTCATCCAAAAATTAGGAATTCAGAAGGTTCTCAAAATAGGCATTTGTTCCAGCAATGACCTCATTTGACGTGGACCGTTGTCTGCCGAACCATTTTTTCAAATTTGGAAATTTAAAAAAAATCATTGGGGACCAGATCCAGTGAATATGGTGGATGTTCTAACAGTTCGAACTTCAATTCTTTGATTTGGCCATCGAAACTGCACAGGTGTGTACCTGCGCATTGTCTTGTTGGAAGAGGATCTTTTTCAAATGAGGACATTTTTACTTGATTTCTTCATTCAACAGGTGCAATAACAACACAATATACACTCCAGTTATTGTTTTTCCTTTTTCCAAGTAATCGATGTAGATGATCCCAGATGCATCCCAAAAACCATGGCCACCACCTTGTCGGCTGGTTTCATCATTTTCGCCTTCTTTGCAGCCTCTTTACCTGACCAAAACCCACTGCTTAAGACCGTTCCTTAGTCTCTGAAGTGTACCAGCGCATCCATGTTTTGTCCACAGTAAGGTATTGATGCAGAAACTCGTCAGGATTGTGACGGTAACGTGCCAAAATAGCCCCAGCGTCGGCCACATGATTGCGCTTATTCTCCACTGAGAGCAAACGCAACACCCATCTTGCCTAGATATTTTTTACACTTAAATTTTCATACAATATTGAAACTACTCTACCTTGTGATATGCCTGAGGCCTTAACCATTTCACATACTTTGATTCCTCGATCACTTAAAATAATATCATGAATTTTATCAATCATTTTGGGAGTGGTCACTTCCACTGGACATCCTGAATGCTGTTCATCCTTTGTGACCAAACCAGACCGGTTCTGACCCGCTAAAGAAACGAACTTTGTAGATTTCACAGATTTTTATTAAAACCGGACCGGTTTCGTTGTCAACATGTTGACTATTCAACGAAACTGTTCGTGTTTCAATAAAATTCTGTGAAATCTACAAAGTTTGTTTCTGCATCATGAAGTTTCACAAAGTTAAAGCCTGAAGCCATCGAATTTATTATTTTATTCTTAACTAACTGTATTAAAATGTATCACACAATAATACTAAACCCATACCAAATGAGAGCTAATACAATTACCTGAATATACAAAATAAGATTAGGATAAAAATAATGATAGTGTTAGTTGTAATTCAATTGCATATACTTAAATAAGATAAACAAAGCTTTTATAATTAAACACTATGAGTGCACTACAATGTGTATGGCTTATAGTGAGTACTTTGTCAATTAAATGTTTAAATGACCATAGTTGATCACATGACAGATTGAATAAAGATTTTTAAAGAATATAAGGAATACTTATTTCCTTACAATGGCATTACAAGCGAGTTCTGCTGTGATGGTTGTCCGTGATGCATAACTCACAAGGTGGGAGGGTCTTACTTCCATCAGACTTCAAAAGAATTCAACCCTTCAAAGAGAGAATCACTAACTCACCTGGTGCGAATGACTAGAAAATCTGTTTCAGGCATATGGTGCTCATATATCGGAGCACGATACATGTTGTTCTCGATGGCTTGCATTGACTGACCCGGAGGAAGTGACCCAAGGAATGGGGAGGTGTGGGCGTATGCCACCTCTCCGTAACGATACTCTTTGGGGCCTCCATCCTTCCCTGCTCTGCGCTTGTAATAGTTTTTAACTTTGGAGCACATTCCAACCTAAAATTAATTTTAAAAATATTGAGCTAGAAGAACATATGAAATACGAACGGTGAAAGATGGTTATTACATAAAATAAGAGAATGCTTCAAGAATAGCTGATGTTCATAGTGTTGACATAGGTAAAAAATTAGATTCACTTGGAAAGCTATCAGTTTCATACAAACATGCAATAATTTCATTTAGCATATTATGCACTGGCAGAAATTAATGGAAGTTTGAAACATGAAAAATGTTGCTTTTAGCATATGCATAAAGTGGTTTACAATTTCGTAAAAAGAATTTCAGGGTGATGATTAACGATCAAATTCAAGTGACTTACTTGCAGAAGTATATCATGGGTTAAAAGTCAGTCAAATAGCCACAGATAACTATTGCCAGAAATAAATACACATTCAAAATAAGGACAATATTTACAAGTGAAACAATGAAGTGATTTTAAATTGAGATTAAAAGTGAAACATTAAAACGTGATGAATATGAAGTAAACTCCAAAGGTTAACTAACATAAAGAAATAAAGCTATAGAAGAAATTTCGGGCATGTATTCATTGAAAAACTCCAATTCAAAAGTCAAGTATTGAGCCATTCTATTATAATTGGGTAGAATATCTAAGGAAATGCATTTACTAAAAACTAGACACTCTAATAATTTCAATTTAAAATTAAATTCTCACAAAACTTTGGTTGAATATATTCTTAGCATTACATATGTACTCATACACAGTACCTAAAACTAAAAATGTATAAATGAAATCTACCATGCTACCATTTTAAAATTGTGTGATTCAATTCAAACCAACATCAAAACTGGCCCTGGCCTTTTATTTTACGATGACAATTTAATTCCTGAATTCAGTTAACTGTGATATTGGCAACCCAATTCCTTCTGTGATGGTTTACACACGAGAAACTCTAGTCATAAAAAATCTCAACATTTTTATGAAAGATTTTGTCATGAGCATTTCATGAATATGAAATCCAAATCTTGACACAGTGTCATGGCATTTTGCTTCATCTTATTTCACCAAAGTTTAAGCAAGGCCAAAAAACTTTGTTGTCTACATAAACAATAAAAAGTATGTTTATAAACATCAAACAAATTTCTCAGTCTCAATCTGAAGTGTACATAATTTACCTGATTCATGAGAGGAGGATGTTCCTCACAGAATTCAATTAATATCATATCGCCATCTTTCCCAGTCAAATCTTCTGCTGTTCTCATGAAGAACACATCACCACCACCTGATGCTGTTCTCTCTTGCTCCCTTTGCTGAAAATATTACATAGAATTAAAGAGGAATGCAGAGACTTCATAATTTATTGAACACAATTCGTAATGAAGGAATTACACCAAGCAATACACTTAAAACCTTCTATCATTTTATAATGTTTTAATCATTCTAGTAAGAACTTTTTGCACTTTTATGTCAATGTCTCTGAATTTGACTTAAAAGGAGGCATTAAAAGTTGTTAATCAACAATGTTGGAAAAGCCAAAGTAAAACCAAGTGAGGAAAAAGTAGGTAATTGTATACAGTTCTACTCCATCAATCCTCATAGAAAAAGTTGATTTTTTCACAATTCTTACATAGTTTGTCTCTAGTTTCTTATGCTACAGAACACAAGATTTTCATTATGGTCAACATATTTAATATGATATCTTAAAGTGGAAGAGGAAGACATAGGGAATAGGTGGAAAGGATACATTGAGAAATTGTACAGAGGGCAGAAACCTCTAGAGAATGGCTTGCTGATAGACAAGAGCGAAGTGGACGTGGATGAGCGAGGCGCAGCGATATCAAGATCTGAATTCGACACTGCAGTGAGGGATCTAAAGAGAAACAAGGCTCCTG
>WURS02050972.1:0-10965 GCA_011762765.2 Rhinocypha anisoptera | reverse complement strand
CCCTGGCCCTCATCTCTACTCACTCCTCTCTTTCTCAGTCATATTGGCTCTCAATCCCCCATATATAATGCGGCTTACGTTATTTCCCTATTGCTCTACCCTGGTCTCTGCGTAAATGCCATATTATACAATTATTGTTGAACCAAATAGTCCGTTTGAAAACTCCAGTAACGCTGCTGGTGTTCGTTCACGAAGGACGGCATTTGACTCTTCACCGTGCAAGGAATGTAGCTTATCGGAGACAGATTTAGTGTTCTCTGGCAATAAATATTTTACAAACCTTGCTCTATAGATTCGACTGTGGCTTCTGGACAGAATTTATTTCTTAAGAAATGAGACATTGAAAAATATAACGAAGATAATTTTTTCGTTCCGAGCTTTTCCCTGTTTTAATTTTGGGTCTTTGTATTGATTGGTTTTGGCACATATTTTTACGACTGCATGCCCTTGCTTACGCCAGCCATTCAGCAGACTGTGAGACAAATACAACAGCCATGCTCTGGGTCTGCGGCCTTCGGGTTAGACGGCGAGTCCACTACCCACTCGGCTGATCAGACTGACGAAGCATATTCCTAGATTAATGTATTTAATTTTGGAATCCGAACGGTTTTTTAATGACTTTGAAAAACAAAGATAATTTTTGTGGTCCGGGATGTTCGAGTTGAACCTCATTCACCGGTTGACCCAATGGCCATGCGTTTGAATCCCACACTGAGGATGGATGATGGGTTTATCTCAAAATAATTTTCCGAAATGGTTGGTGTCAATAAGGGTATGCAGCCGTTATAATATGTGCCAGCACCAACCAACAAATCGACCTCATTGTAACGGAAAAATCAGAGAGCAAAAAGACAAAATTCGAAGATAGTTTCGCATTCATTTTTATGATCAACCAAATAATGTTTATGAATCCGGAGTAATTTCTTATCGTGAACGGCCGAGTTAGCCTAGGAGTTACGGGCAGGTTACCCGAAAGTCGCAGTTTCGTGTGCGCTCCTATGACATGGATGTCGTGTTTGTTCAAATGAATTCGATCTTCGACTCGAAAAGGTCTTAAGTGACCATAGCCGTCAAAATGCCCTATAAAGAAAGTACTACTATTACTAACGGCCGTTTTTTATATATTTTTAAAATCTGTTTAATTTCTAAGCACACGGTCTAAATCTATCCCATTTTACAAAATTGTCGTGAAAAATAATAAGAAGAGAAATATCTATTTACACAAAAATTGTATTTGGCCATATTAAATGTGAATGGTTTATTGTTTTTCACGTACGTTCTCATATCTGCAGATGAGAATTAAACTTAATTCCATCATCCAATACCATTTACGGATTTATTTTCTAAATAGTTTATAACTTTAATTGAGTAATAAAAAATTTTATTCAACCTATTTTACCAAACGAAGTATTCAGTCATATATATTACCTACAAAAGTGTTGATTGTGAATTCCATTAGATAGGTTGATACATGAGAACCAGTTGCGACTTAAAACGGTTTGACTGTCGCTCCAACTAAATTGGACATTAATGAATCCCCTGAAAACCTAAATACTCTATTGTCAACTCTACTCAATCTTTCTTCTAATTTATTATCTCATTTTTCATGCCACGAGGATCAATTCTCCCGTCCGATACTGACCTTCCTATATTTTCTTCTTTCCGAATAAGTGTAACAAAAGCATTGATAGAAGTCAATCTCTGGTATTCCATTATAATTTTTCAAAGAGTGGAAGAATACCAAGTGAACTTCCAGTTGATTCGTGACAAGTAAGAGTAGAGTGGAGAGTACGAGTTAAAGAGGGTTGACTATGGAAATAGAACAGGGAAACGAAAGGGGCACTTGGTGAGAAGAAGAGTCTGTTTGAGAGACTAATGGCTGCGGAAGGTGGAATTGGGGATGGGTTGGCAGCGTTTGAAGGTCAGCATGACGACAAGGTCTTTGGGAGGCGGAAGTAATAGCGTGCAAATTCATGCGAAAATAAGAATGGGACCAGGAAATGTCTAGAGTAAATGAAGGCCACATGTTGATTCAGGTATTCACGAGACAACACATGAGTATTTCGGACAGCAATTTCTGTTGAGTAATTAATGATGATGATCTCTAAAAATACGTTTTATTATAGAAAGCACGATGTTATATATAACACACACACATTTAAGTACAAGTATTAGACAGAAAATTAAGATCACTAGAAAAGGAATTCACTTTATTTTTGTCAAATTAAATTAGAGAGATACTCATCCTTAGTGCCGTTACTTCTTCCACATTTTATGACACTTCAGCTTACACAAATCCCTTTCAAAAAATTCTCTCTTTATGGAACTTCTAGCTCTTTCTCGTCTCCATCCATTATGAGAAATTTGTAAAGAAATATTTGATAGATTATAGAAGCAAAATCTTTTTAATAATAATGTCTGAAAAAGATGCAATTTCCCTCTTGAGTTCAAATGAGAAAAGTAATTATATGGAAAAAGTAAATAAATCACATCTGTTGTCATTCCGCTTAATACTTAAAACTGGAGTTGTCTTAATTATGAGACGGAGGCAGTGAGATTGAAAATGTTTCCAGCAAAAAAACTGTAATAATCGTGAAGATAGCGACAAAGCACTTCATATTGGTATTTCCACAAGAGACAACCATGATAATGAAGTAAAAGACATTTATTATGACATTTCTCATGTTATAAAAATATAAAAGGAGATGAAAATGTCATCTTCTTTGCAAACTGGAACGAAATAATAGGAAAAGCGGATGAAGGGAAAGAATTGGCAAATTTGGAATAGAAAAGCGAATTGGAAGAGACAAAACGTTAATAGTGTTGTGCCAACAATAAAATTTAGCTGTAATAAAGACATTATTTCGAAACCACCAACATAGAAAATACAGGTGGAAGATGCCTGGAGACATAGGAAGATGCCAAAATCAATACACACTTTACACTCATGAAGAAAATTTCGGAAATAGAGTAAAGGATTGTTAAAATTACCCGAGAGCAGATCTCAACGGTGATCGCGAAATATTTCTCATGAATTGTAAAATGAGATTCAAGAAATTAATTTAATCAATTGAATTAATTTAAATTGAAGGAAACAGAGAAGAGAATGGAATTTCAACATGCACTGGAGGAATAAATGGAAAACTGAACAATAGATTATCAGTAGAAGAATGGTGGGACCATTCAAGAAATAAGAATAAAGAAAGGGAGAGAGGAAACTCTAGGTAGGAGGAAATTCGAGAAGAGGAGTCCGTGGATCACAAGCGAAATACTGAAATTATTGAGACTATAATCAGTTTTAAAACGCTTTAACTAATGAAGGAAACTCCAAAGAAAAATACAATTGAAATAATTCGCAAGGTAAGAAAGGCTGGGGAAGGTTGGATGATAAAACTGCTAAGATGTGTAACATAACATCACACAAAGCAGAGGTGAGGCAGCATACATAATGGCGAGTAACCACTTCAATGAACGCAAAGCGAATGTAAATGCTGCAAGTTAACAGCGGGAGGAGGTTCTTATTGAAGACAAAGATAAGGTGAATAGGTTTTAGAGATATTTAGGGAAACATTATCAAGGAAAATAAATACAGGTTACCGCCCGGGTTATCCTATGGTAGCGCGCTCGACGACTAAAGGTCACGGGTTCGAGTCCCGCTCAGGGCATTGCTGTTGTGTTTGTGCAATAGGGTTTTCCTATTATTTGAAGAGGTTCGAAATTATAATAGCTGTCGAAGCAACCTGTAAATAAAAATACTAAAAATACAGGTAAAAACACTCGAAGAATTGAAAAAGGTCGATGAGAATCAGAAAGGAGCTCCAATACTCTGATAGTGGGTGCAAATCTACCTAAGAAGTTCTGGGCTGAGGCATGTAACACAGCTATTTATCTCAAGAATCGTTCTTCACATGTTAGTATAAAGGATGTAGCTCCAGAGGAGGCATAGTCAGGCCAGAAACCTCATCTCAGTCACTTGCGTGTGTTCGGATGCAAAGCATTAGTCCACGTTAAAGACGAATGTAGGAAAAAGTTTGATCCTAAAAGTCAGGAACATATAATGGTAGGATACTGTGAGAACTCAAAAGACTATAGAGTGTTTGACCCTGTAAGTGGTAAAGTGATTAAAGCTCGTGATGTTGTTTTTCTTGAGGGTGTAAATAGTAAATTTAATTCCAAGGAATCATAGCATGATGTGCCTGATGATGGTGTGTCTGGCTAAAATTATCATTTGTTTACCCTATCACAAATGTTAGCACGCAAGGTAGTAGTGACAGTGAAAATAATGTGACAATTCTTGGTGAGCGTATTAATAGTGGACATTATGAAGTTGTAGTCAAACTCATAAGGTTTCTCAGAGTGTATATTAAATTTAATCGAAATCATATGTAGAAATTTATTTTGGATTTTTTTCTATTATAGACTCGTGAGACTTATAATGGGTGTTCCATATAATCGAACCATACTCTAGTATGGGACATACAAGTGAGGAATAAAGAATGTTAATACATTGTATATCATTAAAATCTTTAGACAACCTCCAACACAAACCCTAATGTTTTATATGCTCGTAATGTTATATTTGTGAGCCAGGGGTAGATTTTGAAGAAAATTTTTGTCCCCGTAGTAAGGTGAGAGAACATTAGGATGCTCATATCCCTAGCTGCTCGAAATGATTGGGACATTTTCCATTTAGATGTTAAAACAGCCTTTTTGAATGGAAAATTGGAGGAAACTGTTTACATGATTACCTCTTGGTTCTGTCTTGCTTGTTAAGCTTGGAATAAGACTATTCATGATTTCCTTATCAATTTTGGCCTTAAGTAGTGTAAAACTGAACCATGTATTTATTTTAAGGTAGCAACTGACTGTGTTTTCTTTATATGTGGGTGATTTTCTTAAATTTAGTAACAATGCAAAAACAAAAGGGTATTTTAATGCTTGACCAAACGAAGTATATTGATGATTTGCACAAACATGGTATGGTTGATTGTAATCCAGTTTCTACTCCCATTGAGACAAATCTTAAGCTTAAGCCATTACAAGAGGGAGAGTCAAGCCCAAATGTGCCTTATCAGCAATTAATTGGTGCTCTATTGTACGTATTTGTCTGTTGGCACTCGTCCAGATATTGCCCACATTGTTAATAGGTTAAGCCTGTTCAATACTTGTTTTTCACTTGGACATTGGCAAATTTTGAAAACTGCTCAGATACCTGAAGGATACAAAAGGTTAGTGCTTAGTGTATAGCCAAACAAAGCAAGTATGTTGAGCAAGTACTGAGTATGTTGTTGCTGACTGGGGTGCATGTGAAATGGACAGACATTCCTACACTGGATATGTGTTTACTTTAGGAGGTGCTGCTGTGTAATGGTCCAGTGTGAAGCAATGATGTGTGGCTTTATGGAGTACAGAGTCAGAATATATAGGACTCACAGAAGCATCTAAAGAGGTTTTGTATTTAAATTCTGTTCTGTCTGAGGTATTTGACTGTCAGACATGTCCCACGCTTTTCAATGATAATCAAAGTGCCATAAATTTAGCCATTCATGACATGTATCATAGCAGGACAAAGCACATTGATATTCACTATCATTTTATTCATGAACTGGTTAATTCCAAAAGAAATGATTTACAGTATAAGTCCACCGGTGATATGGTAGTCAATATTCTGACAAA
Organism: Rhinocypha anisoptera; assembly: GCA_011762765.2. Classification (NCBI taxonomy): domain Eukaryota; kingdom Metazoa; phylum Arthropoda; class Insecta; order Odonata; family Chlorocyphidae; genus Rhinocypha; species Rhinocypha anisoptera. The sequence goes on along the minus strand of WURS02050972.1, from coordinate 5,289 downwards.
AGGTGTTCCCAAAGCAAACCGAAATGATCATCACTATACTTTTCATTTATGACAAATCTCTTCAAAATGAGTTTTGAAAATGAAATTGTAGGTGAGTTACAATGGGGAAAAGAGAATAAAAGTCAAGGTTTTTCAATGCAAGAGCTGGTTTGATGTGTGACAGCAGAACTTAATTCATGTAATGTACAATCATTACCACCCTGTGATTTTTCAGGAAATCTGTTACTCAGAAACTCACTCAGCTGGATTTTAAATGCAGATTTTCAGAGCCATCATTGGGAATTGTACTCAGATACCACATTCATAGTTGATTAAAGTAATCAATAAGAGGAGAGCAATCAGAATGCTGCATGAATTATCACCAGTGGTCAATTATGCATATTGATAAAATTATCAATGAGGCAATTGAAAAATTAGACTTCTGAAATCACCAGTACTTATGAATTAATTATCTTTTATGAATCATTTTTCTGTTATTATCTTTTGTTAGAATTAACTGGAATGAAGGCTCTCATAGCAAGTAGCAATTTCAGATTCCATGGCCAATCAGAAATCAGGATTTTGGACATAATTTTTCCAATTAATAGGGGGTTCTTCAGGTCAAAGTGAACCTCAAACTTACATAAGCCTATTTTAACAGGGAAGAAACTGTTGTTACTGATACAATGATCAATGTGACTGATTTCTCAGTAGACGTGGAACCTATGTTATATATGAATGGTATTGGTGATTATATGGGATTTAAAATTGATTAAGCATTAATGATTTAAAAAATGATACTTGTGATCATAAGCAAAAAAATTTTTTCTCAAAAGTTTTCACTAATTAATTAATCACAAATAAAGTCCCTGTTTAGTTAAACCTCTTGATTTACCTATATTACAACAATAAATATCTTGCCTCCAAATGCAAAAAAGAAACTACATTTCATCATCTTCTTTTTGCATTATTATTTAAAACTTTTTCTTTTTAAAACCAATGACTTCATCAGTTAATATTTTTTCTGTAGTTACATCAATTTTTCACAACCTCTTCAAAAAAGCTTATAGTGCATGTATTATGAGATTTATTCTAGAGCCTAAGTGTCATACTTTTTAGATCCATATAAATTTAAAAATGGTGACTACACATAAAAAATTATATGAAGAATCGATGAGCTAAAAACTGGGAGTCATTGACCACTGTATATACTCTTGATTGCTGGACTGATAGTGGACTGCTTTTATAAGTTAATATATGAAGCTATAGAATGTGGAATTCCTAAATGTGGACATTACATTTATAAATATATTCCTGTGATACCACTTAGGATATAACCTTAGTGGTATAACAGGGATATAATTAAGAAAGTAAGATCCAAGAATAGTCACAGAAAGAACTGTACTTGCATGGGTTCCTCATATCATTACTAAAAACATGTTACCTAAGCTGAGGGGTAAATTGAGGCAGGACGTAGAGTGCAAGATTCATATATTGCAAAGGTTCAGAATAGCACTAGTACTGGGGATTGTAAAGCATTTTGTGAATATTAAAAAAATGATGTTAATAAATTTATATTTTTTATATATTTTATTTATAATATGTAAAAAATCAACCAATTCTAAGAAAAAGCTCTGGCATTTTTTACATAAACCAGGTGATATGAGCTGAAACTAAAAGGGTTAATGGTTTACCTATTAGAGTGACAGTCTGCTATATTAATGTTTGCAGAGGATGCAAAAATTTATCATGAGATCAAGGGATTGAATAATTGCATATCTGTTACAAGACGATTTAAATCACTTAATAAACTGGTAGGAGCTAAATAGGCTTCAATTTAACATTGAAAAAGTTATGTACTATCGATTTCAAGAAAGATGAAACTTGACAGGTTTTTATGACCTAATGGATGTATTTGAGTTGCAAAGAGTGGTGTCTCTTATGGTCTTAGAGTGATTTCACTAGCAGCTAATCTTAAACAAGCATACAGGGGTAATGATATCATTTTCATTGGGTTATGTATGTGCCTACTAAGATCACCCAGATGGTTCTCATGAATTAGTCCGCTGATTGTTATATAATGCTATTGTGAGAAGCAGGTTGAAGAATCGTGCTACTATTTGGCACTTCATTGTAAGAGGTATATTAACAACACTGAGAATTTACAAAAGCCATTCTTAAAGATTGACGAAATTACTTTTTACATTCCAACTGTGTGCTGCAAAAGTAATAAATTGTGAACACGTTCCAGTAGTCAGAATATCCTACAAACAAACTTATGCAATAGGTATGTGTATACTAGAGAGTTGGACATATTTGTGTTGTTGTCGTCATGATGGTCTACTGGCCAAAGGTTCTAGCCACCAGAAAATGACACGATGGTTAGAGGCACGAGTGGGAGAAAAAGATCGCGGTCTAGGGAGACACCTGTAGGGTGTGAGAAGGTAATAACGTGTGGCCATCCTGCTGTGAAATAAGAATTCACCGACGCCCGCGTTGAGAGAAGAACTTAGCGGCAATCATCGTCGCAATATTTAAAGGGATTCAGATTTTGTTGGAAGTGATTGATAAGATTCTAAATATTTAGAATGCAAATATATTAATGGTTTGTCGGGTAATTATTTTCATTGTTGGATAAAATAAAATAAATAAAATTTGTATGTTAATTTGTAAAAAAAGTTTTACTCCTCGTTTCACGGAATGCTACAACGATTTTTAATCACTTAATGAGCAGGTCGCTAATAGACTTACATTTTAATAACGGGAAAATAAAATCGGAAACATTCTTATGATGATTATCATATCTATTGGGGAATTTATGTTTTAAATCCCACCAACTTCTTACATGGATGCAAAACAAATTACTTCTGCCACGCAAGCGAAGAACAATGGAATTACGATGAGCGCAGTTGTCAGGTGAAGTCGGTGTCGGTATTTCTGTTTGCAAATGGTTTTCATAGAATTTCGGTAAGGTCAAAACTTACGACAGTATTAAAAGCATGTATGCCAGTCTAACATCTTTCAAGACAAATAACTGCCATGAATGACATTACTAAAGTTGATCCTCGTGCGGTACAAAATAAATTACTCGATTGGGAAAGACTTCAAAACCCATTAGCTCCGTTAACTCCTCTTCAAGAAGATGCAATTGATACTCTATCTGAAGTATTTAGCTCTAGACCATTTCCTCCTGGGGTAAGTGGTCCTTTTGACGATGATGTTTGAAATATAATAATAGAAGTTTATTTTCTCACGATTTTTTCTTGTAAACGTCCATTGTTTCATTAGCTGCACTGTGAAAATGAAGACTCTTCTAAAGTGCCTGATGTGGCAGAAGTGGACGACAGTCTCGGATTATCCCCAAGTTTTACCGACTTAGTGCAGGGCAAAATTCGGATAGAAACATCCCAACAGGTAGTACCTTTTTGTTTCAGACCGTCTTTTCATGTCTTAACTCCCAAACTTCACTTTAGTTCTTTATGTGAGAAATTTACTGTTTGTTATAGTTCTTGAATTGGTATTTTGGAGTGGAGGAAGAATTTGTGAAAGAAAATGATGTGATTTATGAGAGCTACCAAAAACAACTTGAACAGCACCGTGATGACTGCAGTGTCTTATTAAATCAGGTTTATATACCTCTTTTATATTTAATCCAGCTTTCATGTCGATTACATGGATCATGTTGGATATGAATCTTTTACTGAGACTAATTGACATACTTAATAATTCTTGTTATAGATTGAAACAGCCTTGAGTGATCTTGGAATTTTAAATGAGCAATACCAGTTGGTTTCAACTAAAACTAATTCCCTTTATGAAGTGAGTGAACATCTGTTATCCGAGCAGGTATGTCATATTACCATATTATCTTTTATTTTCATGGTGAATTTATCTATTTGATGTCTTTTTAATAGACTCACTCAATTTTCACAAGCTGCTTGATGCTAAAATTGTCCTTTTTCAGAATAAGCTAATAGAAAGAGCAAATGAAGTGGAAAAGCGCCTTCATTATTTTACTGAAGTTGACAGACTGATGAGTCGATTGGAATCACCCACATTGTCTCCATCTAGTGAAGCATTTATTCATATTCTTGATAAACTTGATGAATGCATTGAATACATGGGAAGTCATGTGAGTTGAGAATTTCATTTAAAAAAATATGTTTAGAACTATTAATGGGACCTGCTCTTGTTTTGTCACATTTTCTATCAATTGTTCTAATTGGCTAAATATTAAATGGAATTTGACTGATTATCCATTTTGCCTTTTTGTTGAAGAGAGGTTTGTAACAACATGGATGTAAGGTACAAGCTGGATTTTGACTCATTAAGAGAAAGCAAACCTCAGATAATTTTAGAGACCATGGTGTATTATCTCTTTTTATAGAATGATCGTGGTATATTAACAGTTTGCAAATGAAAGCTAATGGTTGATCACTTTACTACAGCCAAAATATAAGGAATCAAGTGGCTACCTGGCAAAATACAAACATGCTTTGGGTCGAGCTGTAGCACTGGCAAGATCTTATGTTGTGAACACTTTTGAAAGTGCCACTCGACAAGCTCAAGAGAGCACAGCTGATGCTGGTACCGGATCGACACTGGATTCATCGGCGAAAACTTTTGCTCTTCTCTACGGGAGGTTCAGGGCATTTGCCCCGCGTGTGAGGGAGCTGCTGAAACAAGTGGAGAGCCGATTGGACAAAAGCCCCGAGTGAGTGACCCAAAAAGAACTCTCCCACACTTGCCTATAGTCAACTAGGCAGCTGGAGTTGTGATTTTTAAATAGTTCCGCCCTCATTTTACCTGGCTTTAATTGTTCGATTGTCTTAACGTTCCTTTTTCTTTATTACTGCAGATACCATCACCTACTCTCCGAGTGCCATCAGTGCTACGTGACCCAGAGGGGTCGTATAGTGGGTGAGAGTGTAGCAGCCGGCGTGGCAGAGCTCACGCAGCCACCATCTCAGGTTGGTGGCAGTGGAGGGAAAGAGACCCCAGGGCAGGTAGCCAGGGGACCAGCCAGCACCCTTTGGAGGGGCGGGAGTGGTATCCCTGGACTGCGAGGAGATCACTGTGCCATCTTCCGATCGGCGTGTGCCTTCCTGGTTCGGGTTTGCGAGGATGAATATCAGCTCTTCTTCCAGTTCTTCTCGGCACCGTCACAGCTTCTCACGTAAGGTTTCCTCTGTAAAAAAATTCATATCGATGTTATTGAGATCAGGCTGGAGATATGTTGATAACAACAGAAATAAAACTTTGCGTTCCACACGAAATATAATTTATGACTCAACTAGTTTCACTACACTG
>WURS02050961.1:0-10965 GCA_011762765.2 Rhinocypha anisoptera | reverse complement strand
ACTTTACATAGGTATTTTATATAGCCATTCTTAGGAGAAAATAATGATTAAATAAATTGAATAGAGCTAGAAATAAGTAGCTAAAAATATCTACTTTACCATTCTCCCTGTGAGTGAGCATCATCTGTAATTGTATTTTTTTTTAACAGAATGGGTTTTTTCTGTTGAGAAAACAACACATTAGATGGCTTGCATTTCAATTTACTTCAAGTGTTAATTCCATAAATGTATGATGCTAATGTAAATTATGGGCGAGTACTCCAATTGCTTTCACTGTACTAAATTTAACTCTGACACATTAATTGATTTTACCAGGCTTCCTTAGGTATTTGTTTTTAATTTTTCAAATTTTAATTGTTTCAGCTTGCTCTGAACTTCGCAAATATATAAGGAAAAAACTATACTAAGTATGTCCAAAACCTGTCTTTAGATATTTAATGAATGTATAGAATGAATGCTAATACTCATAAAAATAATTTTATCCCATTGATGCATATTATTACGTACACAAATTACGAAACATCTCTGAGAATTTAATAGCTTAGTTTCAATTAGTTAAATGATATTTTTGGAATAAATGATCACCGTTAATGTATTTATAACGAAATCACTGTATCTATACAATAACTATTGGAATGGATCGTAAAATCTTGAATTTTAACGTCAGTGAACTCTTTAAAATTATACTATTATTTAGTCATATTAGCTTTAGGTATAATAATCATTCGTGATATTATGAAATACTTAAACAAAATCACAAAAGCAAGCGGTTGTATTTGTATGTAGGTATTTGGAGTAGGATAAGATTTCAAACCGGATAGAATTAATGAAGAAAATTGAATGAAGTTAAAAAAATGAGGGAAACACCATCATAAAAATTAACCAACCCACCGCCAACAACGGTATAATTCATGATTGGTATTTTCATATCTGGGTTCGAATATCTTTTATGCAGATAATTTTCAAGGGAGTACACACTTTTTATGATGCAATTTGAAATTTTGGAAATTTATAATGAATTAATGTGTACAATTTCAATTTTAAATAAATTGTCAAACAATATAAAACATTTAAATAAATAAAATATCATTAGTAAAAATGTAGAGATTGAAAATTCTAAACATGGGAACTATTTAATTATTGATTGTAAGATAATTATATGTTCATTATTTGTCCATAGACAGGTAATTCGTTTCACCCTAGCCTAGAAGTGCCTATTAATACAACTTAAATGAGTGATACTTGACTAAAACTCCAATCTTGCTGTTTTAATTATTGTGTTCCAATGTCATTTTCCATTCAATTTACCGCGAACGACCTAATTTAGTCATGAGGTAGATTTTACCTAAACAGCCAATTGACTTTATGATGGGTGTTGCGACAAATGAAATATGACAAGATTAAATATTCAATATTATTCATCGAGTTATGATTAGGTTTTAATAGTTAATTAAAATTCTTTCGATTGAAAAGGATAGTAAATATTTTAAAATGTAAAAGGACTAGTGGAAAACAGGGAAAGGAGATGTGCCTTCCCACCCTGAAGTGTGACTTGTGACCCGCCGTTTTGGCTAAGTACTAGGTGAGCTCTATCCTCAAATATCAAACCGACCTTAGGGTTGAGAAATACTGTGTATTTTATTGATTTAATAGATAAGCGTCTCTAGTTGCTACACCTTTGGCATACGCACGTGATTACCTATCACATGTTAAAAGCAAATACCCTAAATTAGAAGTAGAAAAAAATGGTACCTCGAATAGGATCCACGTTTAATGTAAGCTTTCCGCTTAAAAAAAATGAGTTAAATTCTCTTAAAAAACCACTATGTATATTTTTAATTATTTATTTGTAAATAATATTAATTTTAATTATTAATTTAATTTCCAATATGTCAAGAAAATATTTTTCCCTGACTAGCATTCACCTAATGTATCATTCAGAGCGTAATCATATCCTCTGAGAACGTTAATTAAGTTTCTCGATTTATTAATGAAGTAACAACACAGCCGATCTTGTTATCCGAGTAGGTAGCGGCTTGGCGGGCTGTCCCCAGAGGTCGAACACCATCGAGGGAATGGATGTTGTGTTTGTCTATAACTAATTTTTCTGAATGATTGGTGTCAGCAAGGGCTTGCGGTCGTAAAAAATGTTTGCCCAAAACCAGTTAACAAAGAGACCCAAAAAATAAGGGAAAATGCTTAGGAAGGAAAATATGAAATATCAACGGAATACGCGAATCATGTGAATCAATTCTTATACTATAAGCATAGATTAAATTAAATTTATTTCCATATATATTGGTAATAGAAACAGAGTTTAAACTCACCGATTATATTTCATATTTAATGATTGGTAAAAATTTTAAGATGATGAACGTGAATAAACAGTTTCTTAAACCTTCTTCCAGCCATATCTTTTATTTTGGCTTAGTGTTCGAATGCATTTTGAAATTTCAATCTTGAACATTGATAAGTCCTTAATGCAATTAATTTCTGAAGTTCACTGGAACCGTAACTTAAAATCTTGATTTCTTTCCTACCCCCATATTCATAAATTAGCTCCTTCGAGTCCTCAGGTTTATTTAGACATCCACTAATTTTATAAGCCAGTTAAAAATATTATCGAAATGTAACCCCGAAATGTAATCCTCTGAACAATTTATATGCTGGCTATGTATCTTATCCAGGACTATTAACAAGACTCCATTCCATATGAACCTTTTAATGCCATATGCGATATATTATTTTTAGGTATATCTCCTTTTATTACGACTTACTTACCTACTCTATTATTTCCTTCAAAGTTGGCGAGGCAAACTAATGTGTTCTTCTGTAAAGTTATTCGCTCTATGATGAACGCAATAATTTATAACACAGTGTCAAAGCTACGATTGCTATATTCTCCGAGGAAGGAGGAATGGTGACTGGTTGGTTAAAAGTGACGTCATCAAAGATGATTGTTGGCCAACTTCGATTCCCGATGTGCATTCGATTTTTTGCGGTGCCCGCTTGCAGGGAGTGCTCATTCTAAGTGATCCAACCCCTCGGGACTTGGAGTAAAGAGGTGGAATGCATAGTTACCGGAGAATGACTATGTATTGTAATACACACACATCCGTCACAGCACTCGGTTGATGTAAGTGGATTTCGGTCAACCATTAACATCGCAATGCATACATGCTTTCATGTGCGATACTATTCACTCGGGATTCGACGGTGTACAACCGATCACAGAAGTTCATGGGAGCGCGAGAGAATGACCGAGGGGACTTTCCGAAGTCACGTCCAATGTCGGGTCACTCGTTTCTTATCCGTGTGCCGTGATCGTGCTTATTGATGCAGTCTGCGCTCATATCCGCGTGGCAATGCCTCTTCCCCTGACTTTACATTGTGCAATAGATAGAACAAAAGTGTGATTGAGGGGGGGGGAGGAATGTAAATGATTCTCGCTCAACATGCTAATCAAATAAAATATGAAATAATAAATCCATTTAAAATATCATACCTCTCTGGGCGAATTTCATTTTGTCACTCGAAAATATTAGAAAAAATGAATTGCCTAGCATATCCTTGCAATGCAAATACAATTCAGTGAGGAGGGGTCACCCGGACGAATTCCATAATACGAGGTGTATTAAAGTTGTAAGACCTCCAATTTTTTTTCCGGACTGGAACAGATGGAAAGATGCAGTTTGTTTTAAAATGAGCGGGGACTCTTTGTCAATGCCAATTCATCGCCACTTGAAGGAGACATGTGGTGATGGAGTCATGGATGTGTCGAAATTGCGTTCATAGGTGAGGCAGTTTAAAGAAGGCAGGACATCATGTGACAACGAACCAAAACAATCTCGGCCTCGCTAACCGACAGCGTCACATAGATTTTCCAATGGTCAAAACAGACTCCTAAAGAAGCCTACACCGCGGCCATAGAATCATAGCATCGACGTTGCAAAAAAATTGTGCGGCTGCAGGGAGATTACATCAAGAAGTAACACAAGTTTTATTTTTTTAAGGTGAATAATTAGTTAGAAAAAAAATCGGAGATCCTATAACTTGAATGCACCTCGTCAAACAAATGGAGGTTGTAGCTTTTATGCATTTCCCCAGAAACATCTTACTGTGGAAACGTTTGTTTTTTTTTGTGTGTGTGTGTGTGGAAATGTGTACTTCTGTGTAAATGCATTATAGATATGACATGTATTTGTTTAAAATTGTCTATAAATTACTCGTGTATTTTTGAGAGTCGTTTTAAAGAAAAATCACAAGTTAGTACGAGTAATTCAAAAAGAAGCGAGTCACGTATTTAAAAGAAGTCTAATGAATTATGCAGGAAATGTATAATTTTGAGACATTGTCGTAAAATCTTCCACTTTTCCATTAAATTTATTAAGCTAGATGGCTTTTCAAATATTAAAATTTACAACTTTTATGTAGTCAAATTATTTGCATTCTAAATATAAAGGTGGATATAGGCTAGCATAAAAATAATTAAATCATGTGCGTAGTGTTTCGACATTTCCTTGGTTTAGGAATAATAATTTTAATCACGGAGAAGATTGACAAAAATATAAACGTTGGTATACCATTCTAGGATCTAAGACGTATCAAACAAATACGTTAAAATAGTCATCCACCAAGATAGTCATCCTTACTAAGTATTTCTCAAATCATTAGAAGCACTCTAAAAAAAATGCTTCCACATTTTATTGAATAACTCTACGGATATTTAAAAGACACAAATATCCGTTTGAATAAGATTTCAACAGAGTTAACTGTGAGTTCAATATTAGTCAATGATTGAAGAAGACTAAATTTGTTTTAGCCGCAGCTGGTTTTGCGTTGTGCACTATTAATGCATACTAATTAATAATACTTTCCTAACGCCTTATCTACCATCTTAAAATCAAAGAAATTAGTTTTAAGCTCTGTACACCCTCCAAACCTCCTCATGAAAACTTAAATACTACTCCTTAGTTGTAAATTATCAAAACTCTTCCTCATTCATTCAATCTCTTCTAATATTTTTGTTCTACATATTTCCACTCTTATTCCGATTTTTTACAATGTTCCATCGTCTCCTACTTTAGCTACTCTTAGTTTGTATAACTGGCCGTCCTTATTACTTTCTCCGTTCTTCAATAAATCATACAATATCACCGCCCTTTCCCTAATGACTATCTCAATCCAATTACCGTTCAATACTAAATATTTCATGAATCCTCAGTGTCTACACGTATTTTCCTAAATTATCTCGCATCGATGTAATTCTCATTTCTTTTTGTAAACTTTCCTTCTCATGACAGACTTCCTTGGGCCTTGGGCTTTTTAATGGTCGTTCCTTCTTCCATAAATCTGTTCTGACAATTGAAATGATCCACTGCCCCAGTTTCTGCTCCCCAGTTTTGATGCTCAAAATTAGCATCCTATTTTAGGAAAGTCGGATAACATTTGCAACATTTAAATTTATTCTCATTTTATTGGACTCACTATTTACTGATAATTCATCCATTAAAAAAAGGAACCGTTTATTCGAATAGCCAGACCAGAGCTTGGCTATCCGCATGTTTTACTGAATTGATAAGACCACCATGTACTCCTACTGCCTCCATCAAAAACCCGTGCGCATTTTTCTTCTACCTCTCTTTACGTTAAAAAGACGGGGATTTGCAAAAAAAAAATTCGTAGATGCCTTAACTCCGGTCAGTCAATGCATATCTATGCCTCTACCCTTACTAGTGCAGTCGTATTCATTAAAGGTTTCTTAAATGCCGTTTATATATTCAAAGAACTTCCAAAGGCGTGGCATTCAGTATGCGTTAAATAATTTACAAGAATAAACAAAAAAGAACCGGTGTACCTACCAGGAAGGTAGGTTTGCGATTAAATTAGAAGCTTCGAAACGGAGCTCCACCTTCCACGAATTTCTCTACATCTCTATGTAATAGCATTTCCAAACTCCTTCGTTATATTTACAACCCCTCTCTCTTTCCTAGCTTTATCTTGCTTCCAGAAAATATTTTAATGATTTGGAACCACATAAACCTCTGATAATTTCTTTGAATTACTATTCATGAATTTTGGTTAGTCAGTTTTTCCTTTCGATTACGCTACGCTCGAAAACCTAAGTTTTATAATACATTATTTTTGTGGAAATTAAATTTCTAAATCAATCGTGGATCGTATCCGCCTAGAAGCTGTGGAAAACACGTGTTTCCTGGGATCTCTAAAAATAGCCTACCTTACACTTCATCGTTTATTTTAAACTTTGTTCACTACAATTTATCCTGCCTACCTCACACATCATCAAGAGTATTTTAAACTTTTAGGCAGATTTCAGGAGGGTCATTTCAACGATGAGATCAGAAATATATTATACGCACCGACATAGTACGGTAGATGAGATCAAGTACATAAAATCAGAGAGTTATGATGCCGAACAGATAGATATAAAATGACATTTTTTCCTCGCACAATTAGAGTTCACAATAAAAATAATCACATGTTCGGAGTTAGTAATCAGGGTATTTAGTGTATATATGTATATTTTCTTGCTTGTATTTATAATGCAGTTTCTCGTCTTGACCTTTCACTTAGTAAGGACATTTTTTGGTTGTTGTGAGCGGTCTGACATTGTACAGCATGTTTTGTAGTTCTCGTGGTGGGTTTTTAGTTTGTTCTTTTGATGGGTGATGCATGACTTGTGTCATGTGCATTGAGAGTCCATGTGAATGTTTGGTGGTGGCTCACCCCCTGCCACACTCCCTTGTGGCGGTTTGCAGGGTATTATGTAGATGTATTCAATCTAGTCTCATTGTCTTTCCTCAAGGAACAAATTTAGCAGCCATACAAAGCTATGCTTGATTTTTACAACATTTTACTCTCGGCTTCCTTTGCCAACGTAATTTGTTTTCTATTAGCCATGACTCTATTTTTCTTTGAAACTCTACATAAAATGTTCATCCAGCTCCAATTTATGTCCTTTTACTTGTTTTACTTGTTTTGTTTCGTATTCGTAGAATTTATATTACTCTCCTGCCTTTTATTTTGGTTCCATTAAGTATAAAATACAAAACTTCAGATTGTACTTTGTAGAACGATTCCATATTTATTCTAAGCAAAATGTATATAAACTTCGAAAGTAGATTTTTTAAATTACCACTTCGTCTTAAGCAGCGACGTCATCATCAGGATTCCTGCATTTCTTTGGCTTAATGGTGATCCAGAGCTTGTTTCACTGATTTAATGAGTTCCTATCCCCTTTAATTCATGATTCCAGATGTACTCATGCCTTCTTGATATTTGCTCCGAGTGCAATTGAAAACGTACATGTGACAATGTGCGCCCTCTATAATTACTCCACCTAACTTTGTTCGCTCAGATTCCCCGCCTACTATCTATTGTTGCTTGAGTGCCCCGAGTCATACACAGGTTTCTAAAGAAATGCTTAACCTCACTATCCACACCTCTGTCTTCACCAAACCTTCCATCACATTTAAACCTTGGAACCCCTACTCCACCCAACGCCTTCTCGAAATCTACAAAGTAAATGAATAAACATTGTTTATTTCTACATTATGTTCTTTAAGTGCCCTCATTACCACTACTGTATCGAGAGGCCTTGTACCTTTACTAGAACTTTAAACTTCTCTTTTCCCATGCTCTTACTATTCTTTTTTACAAATATATTACACGGCTATTAGATCTGCCTTTGCTGTACCTGAAATCAAACAATTTTCCTAGTGACCTCAGATCTTACTCTCGTATTTGTTAGTAATGAATTAAATGTCAACATAATAAACTCTCAATATATAATTTAATGTGAATTATTTTTCAACTAATCTACCAATAATTTAAAAATATTTTTTTTATGTTCCCACTACTTTGTGAGGCCCATTAACGTTAATTGTAATCATTAATGATATTTTTATAAATATGTAGTAAGAGGTGCAACCTGAGCTGTTCAGTCACCCGTTAAACCTAATTTTACTACTAATCTTATCTACGAATTCTCTGGCATAATTTATTTATGATTCAACCTCGAATGACCAGGATAAAATTACATACTTATCAGGTACATTAAGACTTCCTTACTGCCTTACAAAAACTATTAACTAAATCCATCAGTATACTACCTACTGCCATCGCCTTTTTTTACCGATATCTTTCATAGTTCTCTTTCCATCTGACTGCCTAGTACAGAGATTTGGAAAGTAGGCGCTGGCGAGCCTTTGGGGTTGGAGTTTTAGTCTTAGGGAACGATAAGAAACAAGGGGGCGGTGGGATTGATGGCGGATGGTGCAGGAATATTTATTCTGACCACACGGTGACCGTACACAAATGGCAGCTCCGGGAGATTGATTTTTTTACGATGAATTGAATATACCAAAATATTTTTAAAAGTATCTTCAAAATCAATGAGTACCTATTTTATAAATAAAGTTTCTTATTTATAGAATAATTACAAAAGGTAGCACTTGAAAGGTTATTATTGCAAGATGTCAGAAAAAACATAATTTCAATCGTATAAATAACCTTACAAGTTGCAGATGCTACAGTTAATAGAGAATTTTCAAAAATTCAATAATGTGTGATGATTTAGGTTACTTATCTAAGACTTAATTCTTAAATAAATAATTGATATTTAACTTTTAGTAATAATATTAAAACAAAGCCTTACAAGAAGGTTTAATCTGTTCAGTTACTAACAGAGAACAAAGAATTATACGTGTTCTTTTAAAAATAATATTTTAAATCTGATAAATATACAATAAATATTTAACATACATACCTTATTGCGAAACCGTAAGACTGAGGATATTCAATCTTTTGTATAATTATTTTTGGAAAATATTGGTAAGTAGTAAGAATAATTTCAATTCATATAATAAAATGCAACTCACCCAATAATCTACTATCATATTAAAATAAGATGAAATACAATAAGCAAAATTGGGGTTAAAACCTTTTTTTTTGTGCCGTGCTTCCTTGAGATCCTCTCTTCAAACTATAAATCAAATTCCTGGAGTTTTTCAGCAACTCAAATAAATATTGGTTATATTTACACACTTGAATTTTAAATAAATGTGTTCGTTCTATTGTTGCTGCTTTATATTCCGCCATAAGTCTTAGAAGCACAGAAAAAACGCTCCTTCTCGAACCACTGAATATATATCTTTTCCCTTATGCATTATTTTTTGACTAAGAGTCACCCGCGGAAATTGTGAAAAATTTGGTGTATACCTGCTTCGAATCAACCTCTGCCACCGGAATAATTGTGGGAAGGGGATTAAGAAAGAGTGTGTTCCGAGCCCCATGCATCCTTATAGACGCGGGGTGGGTTGAAGGATGGGGGATCGGAATAAATAAATAAAGACGCGGGGGAAAATATTGCTAACCGGAGTCACTCCGCGAAATAAGCCTCTTATTCCGAAACGCAGTAAAAACAACTTCGGTCTCCTCTCGTTTCGTCTCGATGTTTTTTTTACGCTCCTTCTATCCCGAAGGAGAGATTTGGAGACAGCACGGACGGATGGTTGTAAACGCTCTCTTAAGAGGAGGCGAGGCATCAGAGGAACGCATCGCGGATGTTAAAAGACCAAAGGAACAGGGAAAGAGAAAGGAGAAAATTCGGGAGGGAAAAAGGGAAATGGATTTCTCTCAAATGAATTGGTCGGCTAGAAGGAAAGATGGGTGGGATTCTTCTTAGAGAAAATGGAGAAATAAGAGTGATCTGTCGGGAACCACAGGGAAACGAAAAAAGGAAACAAAATCGGAATGAAGTAATGAAGGAAGGACTTTTCCAAATTACAGCTGGAATCAGGTTCCATTAATAGCCGACATACTAGGTCAGTCTCGGTAATTATAAAAACTAATCAATAAGTTTCAGTCGCCAATTTCAGTAAACAACTAAATGTGTAACGAGACATTACAGCCAATACCTTACTCATCATGTATATATATCATGGCCTTACAGCCAAGTGGATTGAACAAACTTCAAAAACTGAAATTAAAAGACCATTTCATCACTACAGATATTTACTTCCTACAATGATGCCAAAACATAGTATGTCCAATTTTCGTGAAAAAAGTATTCATTATAATGGTTGCATTAACCTCGAAAAAGTAAGCGAAGAAAAATATAAAAGAGAAAAATTAATCCCACTTTCGTTCAAAGAAAATAGGTAGATTGACGAAACAATCAAAGTTGCAGGTCATCTACTTAAGTAATGTATTTTTAAATATTGGTAATTATTTATTAATATATTTCCGTATTCTGCTCATTCTGTAAGGTTGAAGATCCTTATGCGTGTTGCTGATGTATTTATGGATTTGACCCTGATGTATTTTTCTATCTGGTTGTGATAATGTTAGATACAAACATATGCAAAAGAAGCTGTTACGTTGAAATTACCGACCTGAAAGAAATAAACTATATATATATATATATATATATATTTATATTACCAAATAATTCCCGTTTTTGCGAAAAAGAAGTACTTAATTCAAACAGACGTCGCTCTCAAAATTCTGATGGCAAAAATTGAACATTGCATTAATCGAATTGTAATGATTCCGGTTGATTATTTCCCTTGATGGATAAACGTAAGAAGATTTAACTAATTCTTAGCCGTATGTAACTGTATGCAAATAGGTAGAGGTATTTTACGTCACCGGGACACGATAAAAGGGAAAAGGCAATATAAATTCAAATGAGCTTATTAAGGAAACTTCGATCGGAAAAGTTGTTCCCCCGCACGGAATAAATGTGCGTAGCCTTGTCCTGCACACTATCCCTAGAATCCCTTTCCGCCGAAGCGCCCGGGCAACGACAAAAAAAATTAACAGCGCGCGTGGAGCGGTAAGTGAAATGCAGGCGAACCCCTCCCCTTCCCGCGTAAAACGATGCAGGCACTGGGGTCAAAGGAAAAGTGGTCGCGGCGGTGGGTGCCCTGCTCGCGAGGAGGG
>WURS02050950.1:0-10965 GCA_011762765.2 Rhinocypha anisoptera | reverse complement strand
AAAGAGGACGTCCTAGCGTTCTAATTTTCGTGTCGTTTTGTAGAGTATAACAAGACAAAACTTCTGGGTGTTCCGCCGCGTGTGGGAGAACAACGATTTGGGCAGTTTTGAAAATAATGAAAACGTTGCTCGGAAATAAAACAAAAGAAGTGAGGAGGAGGGAGGAACGGATAGGACAATTGCGAAGAGACGGGACGGAAAGGGAGGCGAAATCCCCTCCCACCCCCCGCCACCACCCCTACTCCGAATATGGAAATTGGTTTTAATGCTATGCGCAGTTTTGCGCAAGCCGTTGGGTGCTGCTAACTGCAATGCTCGCGGGTTCGCGAGTGATTTAGTGTTACTCTTGCCCGTTTAAGGCTTGAGAGTATTGTATCCCAGAAGCGGTGCGCAAATTATCAACGATCGGGGACGGAATCTTGGGAGTCCAACCGCTCTGCGTGTTGCCCCTCCCCCGACTGACCCTTTCTTGCAAACAAAATTCCAATCTTAGCTTGAATCAAACGTACACCCAACTGATCCCTTAATGGATCTGTCAGGTCCATCCTATGCGAAGAAATTAATAATGTGGGCAAGCATTTTCGATATAAAAAACTTCTCCGTCGGTAGAAGGTAAAGTGTGACATTACAAAATTCAGTAATTCGTTTTCATTTCATCCGGACGAAATTCATTTCAATGTAAGGGAAATTTATTTTTTTCGGTTCTCCTGTTTAAAATACGATAAAATCGTCCGTTTGCACGTACTACAATAATTGATTAGTTACTTCCCTGCCCAGTGGGAATGTCGTACCTCCCCCCCCTCCCAAAGTTTCGTAAAAATTACATATGTACTGTCGGGTGTTTTGAACGAGACAGTCGAGACCCGACTGCGAACGGAAGAAAGTCCTACAAGTCTGTGTCGATCCCCCCTTCCCCCTCCCCCAATGTGATTCACGGCAGGAAAAAGTTCTGCAATCACTTTATGCAGCAAAGCGTCATGGGGAAAGTTGGCCGATGATAAATTTTGGGTACGAGATACGTATAATATATCGTGGAGAATTCATTTTTATGCCGTTGGCGATCGAGATGGGTTCTTTTATTTGTGATTCGTGCAATCACGTATCCTCCCATTTTGATAGAATTCCATCGATGGGAGAAGACGGATTGTTCCCAAAAGTAAAGGGGTAAACAGGCCTTTTAAACGAGGAAAAAGCAATGGAATCCACCTGCAAAAATCAAGACCGTATCATCATCCCTCTATGACCTAAATGACCTTGAGGTGCCAATACCATATAATTACGTGTCTCCGTCTTTCATTTGTTCACCTCTGCGTAGCATATTGAATTCAAAGTAATACTATAGTTTACCTAGTGAATTCTCAGTTTTAAACTATTATTCTTTCGCTACTAATTTAATTAATTAAAAAAATTTAAATTATAAGTAAAAATGCGATTTGCATTTGTACTTAGAAACTCAAATGTATTGTTTTGGGGATACTATATGGACTAGATTGCATGTAATAATGTATAAGAAGTGGTTTCAGGCTTCACTTGGTGGAATTCTCTCATCATGGAAGGATTTAAAAAAAGAACACATTGCAATTCCACATACAAGGTTTGTAGTAACACGATCAGGTTTCGCCCTCTCATAGCAACACCAGGGCCTTGATGATGATGTCATACGGCGAAACCTGGTCGCGGTAAAATTAACCTTGTAAGTGTAATTGCAGTGTATTTCTTATTTAAATCCTTTCATGTAAAAATGTACTTCTGTTCCATTATCGTCATTTTAATTTTGGATTCAAAAAGGGTATTCCTCAGAAACGTTCTCACAATAACTTGAATGGCACAAGGAATGGTTTGGTGAATAAATGATTAGAAAGTGAAATTTACATGTGGATTTCTACAAAATATCGGACAGCATCCAATGTACGATCACATTATTTTTTTTTCAGAGGAAACAATCATATGGATTATTGAGCGAGATGGATTCGGATGTGACCTAGAACTAAATCTTCGTTCAAAGATCAAATTCCCCAAGAAAAACTTGATAAGCGTTTGAAATGTCATTTCTTTCATAAAATTCGTTGGGAATTTCAGATATCTCAGCCAAGAAAATCTAAAATGAAAGAAAAACGAAATTTTTGCACGAATTCGTGTCTATATCGGAGTTATGTACTAGGAAGAGAAATGAAAACCTTGAAATTCCACAATATGGAATATTATGGAATTGCAAGGTTTTACATTTCTCTTCCTAATATGGAGCAATTCCACAGAGTTAACCCTAAAACAGTTTCCAGTTTTATACTACACCATTTGAAGTTGAGGTCAATGCAATAAACTTATTCCTAACAAGGAATGATACTCTATGTAACTGGCGTGTTTCCTGTTGCTTGCGAACGTTCCCCTCTGTAAAACTGGCGGTGGGTGACTTCTGTCGATTCATACAGGCACCGACGAAGTCACTCAGCGAAATTGGTATTGGAAATTTTAATAACGCCATCGTGGCTCTCCCCGATGAAAAACTCATTACTCCGTCCGTGATTTAGTTGTGGTTACATTTTAAATTTTAGACCGTTTCCCGAGGCTGGGTTGAAATAAAAAAAAAAGAACGTCCCTTCTTCATCGATGTTGGTTATGTAAACCGGTTTACTTCTCTAAACTTGACATTAATTTCACGGGTTGAAGATTTTCGCTGCCTTTCAAAGGGGCCCTCTAATAAGTGCTAATGGGCTAGCGGAGGAGAGAAAATGGGGTGTGGGGGGTGGATTGTTTGAGGAAGCGAGGGCCAGCTGGGAGGGGGTTTTCGGAGGAGGGAAAAGATTGATAGGCCCTGGTGTCGGCGCTATGCTGAGCCCATTTTGGAGTCCTCTCCCGAAGCGACGCCGTCCCCTTTTCATATTCATGAGTCACACCACCTCGATCCGCAGGGGCGTCTCTTCGAAATCTCCTCTTTTTTTTTTAGTCGGACGTTAAAAACTCATTGTCTGTGGAAGAATACTATAACCCCTGGGGGGAAACCAATTCATATGTCATCTGGCTGCCGTAAGTTTGACACAAATCGTTACGTGTGTTTAAGTACCGTCACTCGGTTCGTAAACTCTTCTCGATCTCCAACACGGAGATACAACGCGAAAACTTTTTCGCGGTGGCGTTGTTGCATTGTTTTCATCTCGAAATTCGCTCCGTGTTACTGTTCTTACCGAATACCATTCTTAATCACGTTCCTTGGCATTTAAAATTTTTTCTTCGAAGTAACTCCCCTGCCAAATCAGGGTGTGAAATGTTAAGGTTCTATTTTAAATTGTTAATTTTTCTTTATTGTTGAAGGCGAACTGTGGAAGCTAAGGGCGAGCGAGGATTTATACCCGTGGAAATAAGTGTGTATCACAACTTTTGCCGTTGGTCACTTTGGATATTCTTCCGCAACCATCTACGGCGTGTGTGGCGTGGTTCCTTTTAGTACGGAGGTGTAGTTAAACGTCTCAGGCTTCCCTATTTTCTCCCACTCCACGCGAAATAAACCCGGAAATCCAAATTTGACCTGGAAGACGAGCCTGATGGTCGAGGTTTCGAATCTTATCTCGAGAGTTTAGAAGGCAACCAAGAAACGCAGTCGTTTCGATAGACTTAGATGGAAATAAGATTCACGGTATAGAGGTTCACTTTGTGAAATTTCCCCATTGAGGAAGGTAAAGAGAAATAAAAATGTATATAACTCTTCAAAAATATTTTATTTTTGGCCTAGATTTCGATGAACGGAATATTAAGATGACTTAAAGGTAACATTTCATGTACGATATGATCGGGAATAAAAAAGTTAATAATGGAATTATGATAAGTTTAATTTTATTTTACCGTCTATATTAGTATATATCCATTAACTAATTAACAGCAATGGAAGAATTTGCCATCCCGATAGTCACAAAATCATTATTTATTTCGTGAATATTATCTTTCGTCCGGTCCTGGTGATGTTTTGCCGGTTTTCCTCGCCACAAGGACAAATTTAGGACCTATTGCCATCCCAGAGAGAAAAGATTGAAAATTATCAAAACCAACGCAACCGATGGTGTAAACTTTGCAAACTGACTTGGCAAACCCTGAAGAGGATTAAAATCTTAAAACTGGGACTAATAGTGATAACGTGTTTACTGTTGATATCGTAAAATATTCGTTGGGGCATAAATTATTTGTTGTGACAATAAAAAAGTTTTTGATTTTTTTGTCACGCAAAGTTGGAATTTTCTTGCATGAAATTAAATCTTTAGATTCTTAATCCTCATCAATTGCAGCCTTTCACTTTTCCATTCTAATTCTAACACATCCCTAATATTTGGCCTAATTATATCTGTATATGTTATGGGATATTTTCCACCCATGTACCTTTCCGGAATAATCCCTTGCTTCTCAAGGTGTACCTATTCAATTCATCTGGTACTTCTCCTCGTTATGGTCGTGTTGAACATACTTCCTCAATTCCATTCGATGATTCTCTTTCGAACGACCTTCATCTCAATTTTCGAAGTATTTTCTATCCCTCTATGCTCGGCCTAGCAATGCAGCCACGTCTCTGATCAATGGAGTGCCCCATGAATCTTTCCAAACTCGCTTTCACGAAAAGTTAACTCTGTTTGGAGTGATAAATTATCCAGATGGATACCCTGCCACTGAATGTTATCAGAGGTTGCACATTAGAATTCCTGACGGTAAAGGACTAACCCTATTTCTCTACGAATGTTTTTCTCTCGCCGGTTTCTTACTTGTAATAGAATCTTCCTTGAGTGAATTTGGCGATACTTGCATGGCAACAGGCTGGGTCATTGCTTACCCTAACACTTATATGTACACAAAAACCGGACGATCTATGATGCGTACTGCCATTGATAACTATCACTGCTTCCAGCTTTGGCCCCAACCAGGATCACACATTCGAGCAGTTGAGAGTGCAAGATTTTTCGACAATGGGACTCGAGAGCTAAGAGATATGAGGGCGGACTGGACGGAGGGAAGGTGGAGCACATAAGGTTTAGAGATGCTCTCGCCTTCACCTCCAAAGACTTTTAAAATATGGTCCTTGTCTCCTTTCATCGTGTTGATGGTGAATCTTCCTTCACCCGCCCTTCATATGCTATGCGGATTCGATTTTATAACATATACACCCTGTCTACAAAAAAAGTACGAGATTGTGATGAATGTATCGTGATTCCGATATAGGGCTTACACTAAAGCTGAATACTGAGATACTGAGTTGATATTTTCCGCTTGTTAGACTCCACCCAGAGTATACTTTTAGTGTATGAGACCTTCATGATCTAAGTTTAGAACTGGAATCAGATAGATTGCAACATGGAGCAGTTACTTTTTTTGAAAGGTTGTTGTGATCAACGTAGCAGTATCACGAGGTTAGTAAACAAATTAGATTGGTGCCCACATTTCTATCGTGAGATGAAATACAGGTTGAATTTACTGTTTATATTTGAGGCAGGTAACTTTTCATAGATGCTGCAAACATGTTACAAATTCCGTCTTACTACGGTAGATCATACCACTGAAATAAAATTAGAAAGATAAGCAGTAGAATGGCGTGATTTAAAATTTCATATTTTCCTCGAACGATGAGAAAATAAATTACGTATACGACAAGTGGTTAAGGCTGAGACTTTGTGGAAATCCATGTTGATAACAACAGAAGTAATACTTTGCGTTCCACACGAAATATAAATTTATGACTCAACTAGTTTCACTACACTGTAGCATCTTCACTCCTGAAGATACTACAGGGTAGTGAAACTAGTTGAGTCATAAATTTATATTTCGTGTGGAACGCAAAGTTTTATTTCTGTTGTTATCACGATACTAATCCTTGAAAAAGTTAATCAACACAGTTTCCCGTGCTTGGGTTTTGTCACTTAAAATCCTTATTGATCAATTTCGTCTTATTGCCTTTTACATACTTTGTGGTTGCAGTTTTCTCGAGTCAGAATGTGACATTGTATTTTATAGTGAATACGCTCGCGCAATACCCAATTTTAGCAAGTGCGTGTTCTTATATAAACCGGGAACCATATCGCATTTACCACATTCTGAGTATACTGTAAATTATTATTATCATCAAATGACAAGTGACGAGTTTTACAAAACCTTCTGTGTATTATTATATATAATTTTAATAATTATGAGATAATAGTTTATAAATGAATAATTTAAATTCCTTAACTTCTTACTGCTTTCCATATTTTCAGAAGTACAGATTCTCTTTTACATAATACGAGTAAGAGTATCTTGAGATAAAACAGACCAGAATGAGCACAGAATCTCTTTGATCTTGTCAATAGATATTAATCAAAGGATTGCTCACTTACCGTCATCCATTTCTCTCTGAAACGGACAGAATTATTTTCGTCACAGTTTAATTGTTCAAAGTTTCATGATATTTCCATGTGCTAACGACTCATTTCACCAGTCACAGAAATACGCAGTCCCTTTGGCGAAATAATATTATTCCAGAATCTTTTAACCGCTGAAATGCCTCTGCTATCATGATTTGTTTTCCCCGCCCCCGAAACTTCGTGTACGACCCACAGTTGTGAGAAGGGAAGAAATTTTAACGCTAAATGTGCGTATTCCTCAATTTCTAATTAACTGTCACATGCATGCCGGTGACTTTCCTGCACACAGTGGTCCAGAATTTGCTTTTTGGAAAGCTCGATTAACGTCAAAAAGTGACGCGGAGGACGTTAGTGCTCTCGGCCGTTTCTCTATGGCCACTATTTTTGTGAGAAGTCGACCCCATAGACGACCATGGCCGAGAGAAATTGTTAAAAAAAAAGGTGTGATCGAAACGTAATTTTCGCGTTTTTGTCCGATTTCGGAACATTCGTTGTCGCGTCGTACACCTTATATTAACGTCGCAAGAAGAAAATTCAAGCCTTCAATGGCAGTGCTGCTTTTTAGACTCGCTCTCTTTTATTTTCAATAGATAAATGTGCTGCTTTATGCCCTCTTTAGACTGTTGGACTTTTCACGGTCTTGACTCATAGCTGTAGTTCGCCTATTTTACTAGGGACTATGTTTCACATTTGATACATGTAGTTAGTGCCGACATTATTATTATTGACGTTTGTACTCTTTTTTGGCTGGAGGGAATATAACTGTGGGAATTCAAAACTAATATTTCTGATTTTCAGTTTTTGAGCTCTGCAACTCATTTTTAGGAGTTATACGATGAATTCAATATTTGTGAAAATTGGGCATTGTGTTTAATCGAGAAATTAAACATAAAAAGTCATCCTGTTAGCTACTTTTATTCTCGTTAATTTTCATCACTTAATTTAAAGGTAATGATATTCGGTAAATACTGCATAATTAATAATTTAGTTCTGAGTTCATCGTCATTTTTTTACTGAAATGGTAATCGAATGGAAGTCTAATTAATGAAAATTAATGTACCAATTAAAACTTTCAGGAGGTTATATACTGACCCATTACTTGAAACTCCTAAAATTCCCAGCAACCTTATACTGCGAATGGCAGTCGAAAAGCATTTTCTTTTTTTTTAACCCCTCCCCCTTTTCTCTCTCTCTTCATATACAATTTTTTGAAGTTTTTTTTTTATTTCTGTCAAGTTTCGGAAGTTTGATTTGTTAGTGCCTTTGGGAATTCGTCGGTCTCACCTATCATGCACAATTTCTCGCGCTCAGAAAAACTGGACTTCATTGCGCCCCCCTCTGTCGTTTTCGTTACGCATTAGGTTGTTCTTAGAATTAAAATGTCTCTCTGCCTATACGTAATCGAGTCATCGAACCGAAGCCTCCGTGCGACTGACGGTAAACACCGGCGTCATTCAGCTTCGTCATCGTCCTCTAATTTACTCCCCCATCAAGAGTGTGCGTTGTGTCGAAAGGGTGACTCCTGTGTTCCAAGAGCGAGACCAAAATTCCTTTCTACCCATCTACGTGATTTTTCCATTTCTTGCGTTCGGATAAAAGGCGTCATGGATTTTTTTTGCTTCCAATCCTGGATGACGCTGGCGTGTCCCTATGTAAAGACTTCATTGGCTAAGGAATGAATCGTATTGCATGCATCGGTGATTCTGTTGGTGCAGCGGAAAGCGGTTACGTGGGACCCGTAGTGGGTGGCATCGTCTTTGTGATAACTTTTTCCCAGTAACTTTAAGTTTATTTTTCTCTTAGTCGATGCCATCACTCTTAAATATTTTGAGTATTTATATAGTTTTAATGGAGGAAAATATTGTCAACATAGGTATATATATATATATATATTGCTCAAAATAAGGAATCCCAATTGTTGCTAGATACTCTTATTATCAATTCCATTGCATTATTGACCATTTATTCCCAGCACTCAAGCGAGTATATCGTAATATTCGTTGAGTACTCAACAATAGATGTAAGATGTAATTCACTTTGTAAAAATCCATGAAGTAAACATCCGTATTCACATTTCATCCTAAGGCTGTACAGATTACGCTTAATTCTCCCGTTTCTTAAATATTCGTTTATTTGCTAAGTGAAGGAATGTGTCTAACCTTGCAGATCGTTCTTGTCTGACGAATAATCCTTGGAAAATATTACCTTGGGTGTATTTTGATAAGAAGATTACGAAGTGAAAGTACACCCTTTCTATTTTTATTTAGTATACGTCTCATCTACATCTACGAAATACCCTGCAACACAAGGGTGTGTATCAAGGAATGAGTAAGCACCATTCTTTCAAGCACACATTCATAATATATAGTAATAAAAAAGCTGTGTATCTAAATAAAAAATAGATCTAAAACTCTTACCAAAATAATAAACACCTTTCATGAAAAAACCTAAATACAATATTTCATTAATGGAGGATCATGTATATCAATTATATGAACATATAACACACATGCATGAGAATCTTCCTAATAATCCTCTTCACAATTGCTCTTCTACATACATCTGATTTTTTGTTTAATCCTCCATTTGCTATAGATTATTATGTCCTTCTGGACAAAGTACGGAACACCTCCAAAACATCTGCCACTCCTATAGTGTCCAACTATTAATAGATACCAGGTACTAAGCGGAATACGTGAAATCGGAATTGTTTATTTAACTTAGATCTTTCCTAATTCTTAAATGCTTAAAATATGGAAAATAGATTTCGGATGAAAAAAAACATTGTTTCTCTCGGCCTTTTTCACTCGTGAGGATGATTTAATTGACGCGCGTGATATGAGAATTTCTCATTCATTTGGAGGTCACGGTGATTATGATTTCATCTATACAAGTGGTACTTTCACCAAGTCCTTGTTTGTGACCGTTTTCTTTTATTGTGGGGTCTCCTTGCTTTCAGAACAGACAATGTTTCCTCTTCCACTTCATAGGAATCATAGCACCACGGAGAGGTATTTTATAAATGATTACTGTGACCGGGTTTCCTCAACTCGCATTCTCCTTATTAACCATCTATCTTACTTCTAAGCGTTACCCTGCAAGCCACCGAAAGGACGTTTGGCAGGGGGTGAGCCACCAACATACATGCACTCCCCCACATGAAAGAGTTGGAAATTATTCGCACAGAAGGAAAGTACTTGCATGCATGACATTATTCACATCGGGAATGCGGGAATAATGTCAAACTTCCTATAATTAATCTACATGAAAAATTACCACAATTAATGTCCACTACATTTCCTTACGGTCCCTAGGACCAAGTATATTCTGATCTCTGATCATGCTGGAGAAAAATGACATTTTAAATCTACCGGTTTTACGATCTATCACCCTGATTTTACGTCCGTGATCTGATCTACCATTATATGACCAGGTCTGCAATATATCTTTCACCCCTTCATTGAAGTAATATGCTTCAAAGATACACAATAAATTTTAACGCTCTTTTACCTTCTCATTATATTTCCCATGTATTATTTTTATGAATCATAATTTTCTAGTGGCACTTCCGCAAATTTCCCGAATAAACTTGAAGATCTTCTCGATGCTTGATTTTATTATAGGCGGAAGGAACATAACCTTAGCCACTGCCAAGGATGTATGAAAAGGGGCATTTAACACTGAAAATTCGACTATCCGTAGTTAACATCACTTCGTCATCTGTAACTATCAGTTTTCATTAAAACCGATAAATAGTGGTTCAATAAAGACTCACATGACATTAAATTGGAACACTGGCACCCAATGTACAGCTGTCGTACAAGTTGTAATTATCCCCGTCTCGATTTTGTACGGGATTTCTTCTGCTGCAACTTGAGGTTGTTGAGATTGGACTTAACTGTGATCGTGTATCGTTCGTGTTAAGAATGGGTTCTTGAATCTCGCACAAAGGGAGTGTTGATTGTTTTGCTTTGGTGGACCTAACAATTTTCCCAAAGATCACTCGTGTTCTGACCGTGTATAAAATCCTTATTTCCAGCTGGTTTGTTCGTTTATTGACGAGCACCAACTATCAATCTAACACTTCAATTATACGATACTCATCGCATTTACTTTTTTCTCGTGGAATTTTTAATTAATTACGGATTTTTTTTATTCATTGAACGTAACGAGGTGAAACCCAATGCATGTTTTGATGTGGAGCCTATATCCGTAATCTCTACACAAACATGTAATCGAACTTGGATAACCTTAATTACAATCCAGTGCCACTGGACAACTTACTAATCCGTCTCCGGAGACCTTGGCAAATCATCCACGGATGCCAGCGACTTCAAGGAACTGTATCATTGTTTACGAATATCATTTCTTCATGTGAGAGAGCTGTCGCAAAGAGTACGACTCCTTTCTCCTAGGTTATATATAATGTCATAACCCTTCCTTGGTATAACAACGCTCTCTTGCCTGGTGGGATCGAGTTCCAAGAGGTGAGAGTAGTCGCCTTCTCGCCCCCCCCCCCCCCCCCCCCCCCCCCCCCCCCCCCCCCCCCCGCCCCCCCTGCCGCTTCCACTCTTGGCGTCGGTTGCCTTCTCTT
>WURS02050939.1:0-10965 GCA_011762765.2 Rhinocypha anisoptera | reverse complement strand
AGAGGGTGCGCCCGTCGCTCGCCGGCACACACACACACCCTCACTCCCCCCATTTCCGCCGATGGGTCGTCGTCGACGCGCGGTGCTGCCTGCAGGGGGGCGGGGGCCGACGAACCCCCCCCTCGTCCCCCCCGCACATTCCCCATCAAGGGGGAGGGGAGGGAGGGAGAGAGACAGAAGGCCCGGGAACAGGGCCGGACGAGTGATTTGTCCGGGGCCTGGCTCGTGACCACCGCGCAAGACCCTGGCTGAAACTCACAGCGTAAGTGGGAGCGCGTACTGCAGAGAACTGAGGGAGATGGGGGGGAGGGGCGAAGGGGTGTCATTCCTAGACGTAATTAGTAGAAAGAACCGGCTGAGCATTTGGATTATGAGCTGGTGCGAGGCAATATCTGCTCACCACACAACCTAAATTTACCAAGCTCCTAAAAATCTTAATTTCCAATAATACTCTTATTCTCATCATCAAGAAGACAATCGACCGATCGTTATCCCATGGAATCCACTGTAAAAATGATAATAACGTCGATTCCAAAAATACCTAATGGAGCACTTCACTAGTTGACTTCCGCTTGGAGTTAAGTCACTCTAGTTCCTTGCAGCATGAACGCGACTACTTCAAATCAGCGTGATCACTTTATTCGAATTATGTTTTTCAAAACATCGTGTTTTCCGTGATGGGGGATCACATTTTTCGCTCAACTTTTTACAGTAAAATTATGTGGCTTCATTAGTATTATTGCCATGTCGCTGACAACGTGTAGTTCTGTTTCCCGTCACGATACTGTGACATTGTAAAGGAATCGGGTAAAGTTCTTATCAAGTTTACAGTATTATCATGGTTACTATATTACGTTTAATGTGATTCAATGATAGTTTCCGAAATTTACAGCTGAACTATAACATTTGGCCGTGTGAATTTTGAAATGCGTCTAGTTTTGAATAATTTCGAGCATTCAATCAGGAATACAATAAATATACGCCACAAAATTTTATTTCTAATACGACCCGAAGGCAACGAATGCTGCGTGCTGAATTTTTGAGGAGAGCCATAGCGTGAACCATCTTCAGCATCCTTCTGTCGAGTAAAGTTGCAGGTTCCACCGTCAGCTGTGTTTGCCTTCAACTGATAAGTTCTTGCAATGCGTAACGATAATAGATAGTTATTAATGTTAGAATTTCTACGTAAAATTTCTACGCCTAGAGTGTCTCTACAAAATGCGCGAGCGCACGTAAAGGTTGGTTTATTATATTTTTTATTTCAATAAACCACTAAAATGGGCTTGTTTAAACAATCAATATTTATTAAGGCAGAGATTTCAAATCATGAGATAATATAGTATTTAATACAGCAACAAATGAGACGAAAATTTGACTGTCGGTTAATTTGTTTGCGAGATATTACAATTGTTTATCCCGAAAGCATTCGTTATAGATGAACACTCGTGCCTTTTGGAGCATGCTAGACGTGTGTTTCAAGTGTCAATTTCTTTCTAAAGAGTGGTATTTTATTGGTATGTCCTGGAATATTAATTACTTATACTAATTAATAACTAATATTTCAAAAGGCGGATTGAAAATTGTACGTTTTTTTGCTAATAAATAAATCGAATAGCTTTTCCAAAAATGATTATAATCGTAGAATGAGCTCGGAATTTGGGAGCTAGCATTTTCCGCGGATTTAAAATAAAAAATTGCTGATGATAATGTAATATAAACTGAGATGCAATTTTTTAAACCAATGACTATTGTTATCAATATCTAGAAATGAGACTTCTTATTTCTGAAGCTACACTTGTACTTTACATGGATGAACTAACCGTTTCGACGGAGTTATTGCATATTGTGGAAATAAGTGACTCAAGTATCAGTAGCTTAGTATAGTATTTTATTCGCGGTGAGTGGCGACGGGTAGTGGGGGGATCAATTTGAGCATCGTTTGCGTACGGAAAATCCGAATGCGGATCTTCTAAATGCCGCGGGATCCAAAATGTAGAAATATCTTGGTTTCCAGATAACGTAAAGCTTCTTCAATTTAGTCAGGGGTAGCTCCAAGAAATAATTACAACTACCGTAATCATACATTTGAAGAACATCGTAAACAAAAAAAAATATACAATATTTAAATGCAATTACTTTCTTGTCCTTTTTCAATGATGATTATTTCTTAATAATATTTCTATGGAATAATTCTACTAGTAGTATTCGATACCTGGAATTTTACTTATTTGTATCATAATATGTTATTACTGTATAATAAAATAAATTACATTTACTTTTTGTTTAAAAAATATCGAGTTGTTAACCGTATTTTGAGTACCTACTTTATATTACAGGATCACAGCGTGAAATGTAACAAAGTTATTCCAATTGCTTATGAGAAAAAAACTACTTTTTTCAATGAAAAAAGTCCTTCAATTGAAAAACCTAATTGCTTGTTATTCAAGAATGCTTCATCAGGCCAGTTCAAAAGAGCTTATAAGAATTATTTGGAGTTAAAGCCTCTTGGGAGGGTCGAAGATAGTCATTTTCGCCCTGATCGGATAACGCCCATCTACACCTTTGCAAAAGCTATAGCAACCACAAGGTCCACCTTATGAACACCTTCTTGGCGAAAAAATATCTAACTTCCACACATACAAACGACCTTTGTAACAAAGTAAAAAAAAATATTCCAGGGAGACAGACAAGACAGACCTCCGAAGGAAGCCGCTGGACAAAACCGAAAGTTTACTGGGCGGACCTCGATAAGATCTTAGCCGGCCCCCTTCCCAATTCAATCCCCCGGGAGGGAAGGAGGGATCCCCCCCTCTTTCTCCCTACAAAGGGGGCAGAGGGGGGGTTGGACCCATGACTCAGGGATGGATGTTTTGTCCATCCTCCTCCTCTCCTCCCCTCCCCGGGACACTGAAAATCTTTGGGAAACAAAAGAAAAACGCCAAACAATTCGGAAAATTCATCCCCAGATGCAGAGCGGTTGGATGATTTGCATTTGCGGGGCGGGTGGGGAGGGGAGGGGAGAGGCCGGCTGGTGTGATATTCCCCGCGAGCCTCCTCGAATCGCAATACCACACGCACGGAGGAGATCAAGAGACCGTAACGCGCGCGCTGGGGAGGGGGATGACTGTCCGAAACAGAAAACAAAACCTGCTGCGGTATAAATGGAACCGACCTAGATCGCCACGACCCAATGGTTATTTACAAAAGCCAGCCTTGGAGACGCGATTGTGGGCCTCGAGATTTGGGGGTCGAGTCTAATACTAGCAGTTATAGGGTTATAGGGGTTGAACGGACACCTCTAACCCGAATAACAAACGCAGCTTGGGCACAGACTCATCCCAGCTAATTCATCTGCAATGCCCTGCTCTCTAAATTATTTTCTTTCGGCTCAACGAAATTCTTCGTCGACACAGTGCACTAGGACTCTGGACGAGGAAACAACATTTTAGAGGCAGTAAGGAATTGAATGATCTGTAACGGATATCCTGAGTCACAAACTGAGGTCAGAAACATTAGTATCCCCAATAAAAGGCCTATAGTTAATGCCAGCAGTAAGTAAGTGCGAAGGTGGTGTCACACAATTCTCAGTGGGGTAAATCAAAGTTTTCTCGGGTTTCCACTGGGTCAAGGGCTCCATTTTGGCCGACGTTTCGACTCGAGGGTCGTCATCAGGGCTGAAGTTCATTCGCCGGGAAATCACCAGATCTTACTCAAGTGTGGCAAATCATTTGTGGAGACTTTCCCAAAGCAAGTGAACTCATACCATGTCACACACCCTTGCGGCTTGGATGGTATTTCGTAGACGCAGATGACCGAAATGACGTTCTTGCGACCGTTAACTCGCGTAAGAAAAACGTTACGTAAGATGAAGGCTCATTGTATCTGTACTTACTTCTCGGTAAATTTGCAGAAGACAGGGGAATAGTCAAATTCAAGTAATTATCGAGGGGGAGACTGCATAGCTAGGCAACGCAATTACACGACGCCTATGTATAAAGGTGAATCAGACAGAGGTGGAATATTATGCAGTCGTGCATGAAGCCCTATGACTGTATCCCAATGAACCTCCATATCTCAGGCCACTCTTTTTCTCCCCCCCCCCACACCCACCCACCCACTTTTCATCCAATTTGGGGGGAACCGGACACATTTCACACAGCTCCCCCACTTGCAGAAGGGCTTGGTGTTACTCGTTACTGCTTAGACATGAGGAAGAGGGCCCCAGGACTCAACATGGGGCTGAGGGGGGGAAATCAAGTGACTGGCTCCTCAGAACATGGCAGGCAGGTAGCAGGTAGGGGAGGGGATTAGTATAAAACCTTTTCTCCTGAAGGATGGGACCAATTTTCAGACTATTATATTAGAGAATAAAATTGTTATGGTCTTCATTGCAAGGAGGGTAATAAGGACAGTTCTCTTGCAGTCATGTTAAAAATTCCCACATTTGATAATGCTGTCCTCGCATGAATAAAAAATTAATTCGCCTAAAAACCTTTGGCTTGGAAAACTTTTATATTTTTCACATCTCAAACAAACTGAAGATTGTCATCATTATTCCTGCCTGATTATAATATTAATGCAACAGTTTTTCTATCAAATAATACTTTTTGTATAGCAAATACATATGTGTGTGTTCATGCAAGAAACCATGCCTGGATTGTGTATTCATTCATCTCTTGCCACATTTCCACCTATAAACACTGCAGTGGCTTATACATGCAGAGCATATCACAGATGTAGAAGATGAGACAAGGCAAAGATCACGAGAGCAACTGCATTCAAAGAAACTTCAACAAATAACAGTCTGGACGAGGAAACAACATCTTAGAGGCAGTAAGGAATTGAATGATCTGTAACGGATATCCTGAGTCACAAACTGAGGTCAGAAACATTAGTATCCCCAATAAAAGGCCTATAGTTAATGCCAGCAGTAAGTAAGCTACTCTGATCCCCCTCTTAACAAGGGAGCCACCAAATCCCCCTATTTATCCAGTTCTACCTGTAACATATATTGCAGGATAAAACGAGCAAGGAAAAAGTTCTGTATTTTTTTTCCAAAGCAACATTGTGTAGAAATTGCAATACACTGAAATAGGCCCTCAGGACAAAGAGGTGGAGTACTATATGCGGAGAATAGTGGGTGAAACACACAATAAAGATAACACCAGTGAAGTTATCATTTCATTCACTGTAACTAGAACAAACTAACATGAAACCTTTCTCCCAGATCACCCAAAAAAAAATCCTCTCTCTCATGGTCCTCAGGTTTAATAAGTGTTGACTTTTGCAGCTGCCCAATATCAGTGTCAACTATTGTACATTGTTCGATGATAAGTCCAATTTCAGAACAACTACATATTTAGTTCCAATCCATCAAAAATATCATAGCCTGCATACTACAAAGTGAAGGGCCAGAGGTTGCAGCATCAAAATAGCAAGGCTGATAATCACAAACACAGGAAAGGGATGTGAATGATAAAAATTCCTTTGAATGAAACTGTCAACACAACGATCATCTCCATTTTTCCTTAAATCTTAACCTTGTTGAGTAACAGTGCTTTCAGTTATTAAAAACAAAATGCTATGCATATATGATTTTATAATACATCAATAAATGTGCCAGTGAAATAAAAAGCAAACAGTGATATGTTATAAAAATAGGGGACTGCCCTTTCTGGCATACCTTTAAAAAAAAGTGAAACCTCATAGATGACAACAAATGGTAACATATGACCCATTTTAGAATTTTGGCTCCAAAGAATAATGTGCACCATTTTTATTTCAAAGAATTGCCCAGAGTACTTAAAAAATTTCCGTGAATAACAAGAATATCACTAACACAACTAAATTACTAACAATTCAATGAATGAATTGATATACTGGAGCCCTTAAGCTATGAATCTACATTTCCAGAATGCTCTCAATAGGACTATAAAAGTTTGTAAAATTGTCACGTTCCAATTTCTTTCAAAGCATATAACAAAATAAAAAATGACCACAACAAAATCCTAGTAAACAAATCAGGTACAATGAAGTTGGTTGCATTAATACTGACACGAACCATGACTATTAACTCTTCATTCTATACATTTATTTTGGAAATCCCTTTCATTAAAGGATGAAATAGATGCACGCCAGTCTATTTCCAAGAATTATCAGAATTAACCAAATCATGTAATTATCAGCTACTAACATTAGAGTTACCCATCTATGTATAATGTGAGTTACTGCTTAATTAATGAATGCTATTAATATATCTGTAAATATGTAAATGTAGTCCAACAAGAGAGATTAAAAATTGTAAGGAAAATAGATGCAAAATACCTTAAATACCCATATTATGCCAGATCTCAACCCCTAATATCTTTTAGATTAGGAAATTCTTCAGCGATAAAGTTATTATAGAGACTATGATCTCCATTATTGGGTTCCTCATCCAAGTCTGTTGACAAAATTACATGTTTGTCCAGCTCTCGTGCTGGTGTCCTCAGTTCAAGAAAGATACCAGCAGGAGAACTGGTGAAACTCTTGTCATTTTAATCAACAAACACAGATGATGAAACCTGATAATGTGGGGTCGTCAAATCAAAGCCATGGAAACCTACAAACCAATAGAGGATATCTGTTCATAACGTCTTAACATTTTTAAAAACAAAGACAAGTTGGTGTAAAGTAGTAATAGCCCACTTTATCATTCACTGATTTTTTTAAAATGATTCAGTTATATACAATGATGATAAAATCGACCAGTATACCTAGAAACGCTTTTTGTTATCAGAAATACTGACCATCAGAGGAGGGTATGGGTCAAACATGGAAGTATTCAGAATATCGTGCTGAGAAAGATGCTGAAGGTTAGTTGGATAGATAAAGTGAGGAAGGATGAGGTGCATAGAAAAGCCCTTACGGCAAAGAAGAGCCACATGGATAGGATGATCCTCGAGGTGCGATGACATAATAAGACAAAATATGTACTATTAAAGTTAGGACTCCTTGGAGACCAGCTAAGAAATAAAGCAAGTTCTCAATATGAATTCTCATTCTACAGATTAACTACTATTTTTCATTGAAAACTCACACTGTTCAGCATTACACTGTACAACTAGCACAGGCCTAACAAATTAACTGCAGATGTCAATTCAGTGAGACTAATCAAGTCTAAAAATTACCTTTATCGTTAGTAATATTTCAGCACAAATAGAGGACAAAATGTTTGGAGGACTCAATTAATTGAAAGATCAAATACCAATTTTTACTTTTGCACGAAGTACATAACATGTTACGTGAATTCAACAAAGGTTCAGAAATTACTCAGAAATGTTGAATCTCACACCATTTTTCAACATAATTTAAATCAGCTAACAAGGATTAGGATTATGGCGTGAAGGCTCAAAGGGGGTCAGTGTAGCAAATATCTATTCTCAAACTCCTCATCCCTTTATGTCTTAGTGCGATATATTTTCATAACTAGGTGGTTATAACCGCAGTTTTCAATAATTTATGCACGGTGGCTATATAATATGAAAATGGAATTCTCCAACATGAAACGTACCAGAATAAAATTGTCTTTGTCTAAAACTGCACGAAAAAATAAAAAATGATACTTGCATAAAATTATGAAGTTTAGATGAAAAGAGCAATATAGAAGACTAAGCGCAATGACCTTCGGCGGTGTATGGCTAGAAAAACTGAAGTTCTTAAAATATTCCCTGAACTATCACTCCAACCACCTCCACAACACCATTCGAAATCAAACGCATCCTCAAATTCCAGACTTTATAGGGGTGCAATAGATGTACGATTGTTACTCTTATTTGCCTCCTCCAAAGATATTCTAATTGCTTACTTAATACTATTATTTACTCACCCTTGTTCTTCTAGAATTTCCTCCAGCTCAATGCATTTCACCTCCACCTTCCTTTTTCTTTCATGGTCCAAAATTTCCCTGTTAGGCTGTCTGTTACTATGAGCTTCCAACTTTTCTAATTCTTCCTCTGTCTTATAATGAACTTTGTCTTTCGTCTTCCGTACGTATGCCCAGTTCCGCTGCACGTAACCATTAGTTCCTGAACCCCTTGGGGTTGGCAAACCTATACCATTATACATTTCGTGGTATGGCTACAAACACGTTCCTAAAATAAATAAACGATTAAATAGAAACGAGGTATTCATGTTCATTGCATTCATGTTTTGAGTAAAAACTGACACAAGTTAACTTAATGTCATTAAACAAGATTCTGTAGAAATGAGCAGAATGAGAACTAATGTCATTATAAACAAAAATTCTAAGAGTTATTCTCGTACATGAGAGCAGAAAATATACAATTACAAACATATAGAAAATAAAAGAATGAGCCCCGACCCTTATATCGACCCGCGAAAAATTATGTGGAAATTATATTTATATTTCACAGTTTCAGTCTAACCTTGAGTAGTAGACTATATGCTCTGTAGGAAGAAGATTCAAAAACACAAACATGGAGCACAAAAGTCTTTCTCTAGAGTTATTAATCCATTTTCCTAGTTTCGTGACTGTTGAAATCCAACTTCGACGGGAGCCATATTGAAATACAGAACAAATTTTTCAAATGAACACCTAGGTGGCTCTCAATTCAATTTATTTTTATGAAAGTCGATTATAAAGATGGTGGATAAATCTTTATACAATACAATACTCTCTCAAACATATTCGTCATGTGGAAAATACCTGGTCGCTGGAAACACCTATGGAGAATTGGGGGTATATGAGTATGTTATTAATTTATCTTAAGCTGGAATAATATATCAAAAACTGTGCAAGTACATTAGTAGCAATGCTGGCTTTTGCCGGTTTTTTTGAATTATCAGTGAACGTTTTTGAAGTAGAAAGACCTAATTTGATGAGTATTTTTCTTTAACATTCACTGCTAGCCTGAATCAACTTTTAAATCCCTCGGATGAGACTTCTCCATCCCCTAGGAAGTCAATTTATAAACACACACTCCATGAAGGAGTGCAGATTTGTAGTATGGTTTCCTATGATAAATTCCTTATTATTGGTACTGTGGGGGAAATCATTGGGTGGGACTGGAAGTCTGTAACGACTACTTCAAATCCGAAGATGTGTTGGAAAATTAATATTCCAACAAGCAAGTGAGTAATCAAAATTGAGGTTAACCCAAGTTTAAGTTTGCTAAAATTTCTCACTTTGTGTTCTTCCTCGATTTAGATATGCTTTAGAAAAACCAGATGTGAATTCACTGATACTTAGTGATATCGATGGACATTTGTACGCAGGCTGTGGAGATAATAAGATATTTGTTTTTGATATGGAAGATGGAAAACTATTAAGATGTTTCGAAGGACATGATGATTACATTCATTCTATTCACAGCTCGTAAGTACTGTTGTATATCCTGATTTTTTAAATAAATTGTTTCAGCTTCAAGTTAAACTGCATTATATTTTAGGGGAACAACCTTGGCATCTGCGAGTGAAGATGGCAGCGTACGGCTATGGGATACTAGGCAGGAAGTTTGCTGCAGTGCTGTTCAACCTTACATGCATGAAAAGTTGTGCCGACCACATCTAGGAAAATGGGTCGGAGCCGTTGCCCTTAGTGATGACTGGATGGTAAGAGAAATTATTCTTCTTTTTTGCAAGTGGTTGTTGAAGACCATCAGGAAGGAAATGGAACATCCTATACTGGAGTAGGGTAAGTAAAAACACTTGTGATTCCACTCGATACTTGTGACTCCAACTGATGATGACACAACGTGTCGAAACCTAGGTCATGTTAAAATAAAATATCGAGTGGAATCACAAGTGTTTTTACTTACCCTACTTCAAGACCAATTCCAGTTACAAGACTATTGGCAGTCAAATGCAAGGCTCAAGCACAAGTTAACGGCAGAAGTTTAGTGAGATAGATTGTAGAACAGATAGTTTTAAAATGTCATTTTTCCCCCCCGAACCATACAGAGATCAGAATAAACTAGGTCCTATGGGATCCTTAAAGGAAGAGTGGTATGTTTATTATATTTTATTTTCACCCGACATGTTTCCTTTATTATGTGTATTAAATGTTATTTTACTTTTTTTCTGCACGATATGTATATTTATTGTGAAAAGATTTGTGTGTTCAGAAGTCTAACATTGTCCCGAATGTTGTGTGGATGATGTTATATCATTTTATTTTGCTTTTGTGGGTTGCTTCATTCTTGAGTGCATAATGTGTGTCTCTTACTTAACATTTGCACTGGTGTCGGAATGGATGTGCGATTGTTTGGCAGGGGCTCCTCAAACCCTGTCACACGCCCCCATATATGAGGCGGTTCGCCCAGAAGTAGGATAACCATTATCTTTAGCATGCCTGACTGGCAATTGGTAAGTCCTGTATTTGAGTCCCGGCTGAGGACAAAATTGTTTTCTAATATGAATTTGTCATTTTCCATCGATATTTTCCATCACATATATTGTGTTTCGTCCTTTTATATGTTCCTATCCCTTTTCCTAATTTGCTATCACTTGAATGCTGTATATATTAAATGTGTATACATATTTTTGTATATTCATAAATACATATATATATAAATATACATAATAACATTGGTTTTTTCTCCTATAACTGTTCCAAAGATTAAGTTTATGAGATATTCATTTCGTTTTTCCACCTTCAACTGTTTCGGCATTATAATTTATGCAAAATTTATTTATCGTTTATAATTTCGTTTTCCCCAATCGATTGTAACATTGTTAAGGTTTGTGCCATATTTATTTCGTTTTTCCACCTTCGACCGTTTTTACGTTGAAATTTAGGCAATATTATTTTATAATTTCGTTTTCCCCAATCAGTTGTAACATTGTTAAGGTTTGTCCCATATTTAGTTCGTATTTCTTCCTTCAACTGTTTATATGTTTATGTAGGATATTTATTTAATTATTCAACTTCAACTGTTTCAGTGTTGCATTTCATTCAATATAAAT
>WURS02050928.1:0-10966 GCA_011762765.2 Rhinocypha anisoptera | reverse complement strand
GCCTGCGACACTAACTGCTCCCGCGAGACGACCGCATTCGCAGGTGGCGTCCAGTTCATTGCACTTTGCTCTGCTATGGAGTGTGTGTATCCTAATGGATGTTCTCCATCAGGAAGAAATATTCATGGACCACATTCGTATCTGCTTAAAGGGGGACCAACAATGAAGATCCCATTTTTCAATCCTTTGACCGATTCCCGCAGAAATAAATCCGAACGGTTATGCAACAGTGAAGAAAAAGCTACGAACACAATGAATTTCGTGGACCGTGTCACCGAATTCAAATTGGACATGCGTCTCTCTTTTCTGGCTGCTCCCATATTTAGTTCATTGATCCCTTTGAGCCCCAAGCATTTTTTTTTTAAA
The DNA here is from genome assembly GCA_011762765.2 of Rhinocypha anisoptera. Classification (NCBI taxonomy): domain Eukaryota; kingdom Metazoa; phylum Arthropoda; class Insecta; order Odonata; family Chlorocyphidae; genus Rhinocypha; species Rhinocypha anisoptera. Next base: position 10,600 of record WURS02050928.1, on the reverse strand, counting down.
CTGGTATTAATTGATTTAAAAACCTGTTGTAAACCATGGAATAAAGTATTTTCTAGATGCACATCTTTTAAATTTTACTATGCTCACGAATTTTATAACAGTCGCTCGCTATGATAAATGTTGGTCTGGCAATTGTTTACAACTTCGTTTTCAAAAGCGTGTCTCTAATGATAATCGTGAAGTGTGTCGTCACTTAAGAGTGCACCATATAACCAACCCGCTCAGAGAGTCAATTCCTCATCTCTGCAGTTATCAATCGAAAGATTGGTTGGTGATATCTCTCAACTCTGCTCTCTTCTCTGATGCCATCATTCATTTATCTTTATCATTTTTACTCTCATTTGAACCTATTTTAATTATGGTTTATTCATTCCATTCCTCGCGTTCTTCATTGGATATTTCTTAGAAATCTTCCCTCCGTTTCAGTATTCAGGAGGCTGCCTGTCTGACATGCTTCAATTTGAATTTATCCAGAAGGTTGAATTTTGAACAACAAAGGGAAACGCTTTGTAGAACTAACAGACTATTTTTCTTCTCCTAACTTTTTGATAAATTTATTTAATATATATATTGGTTGACTTCTTCTTTTTTTTCATTGCTCCAAATAAACTGTACATATAACTATACAGTTCATAGTTTCAATATTACATATTTCTGATACTGAAATAAGATAATGCAGCGCTTATTTATTTTCAGAGTTGCCTTGTGATGCTTGATTTTCTTAAATCAGAATTTCATCATCATTTTCGGCACTTTTCTCTTCGATAACTGCTCTTCGTTTTTATATATTTTCCATTCATATAAACCTTGCCTCTGAGAAAACATTTCCCGTTTGTTCCGGTTCTTGTTGCTCTAGTCTGTTATTACATACGTTTTCCTTTTATCTTCTCCCGCAAATCACATATCATGTTTTGAATACAATATCTAAGTACTATAATAAAAATATGAACATACTATTACATATACATATTCCATTTAATCGGGAACAGTGAAAATAAAACTAAGGGCGCAAAAGAAGAATTCGGACATGATCTGTGGCATATCTCCCATAAAGTAATAGACTACAACATAAGAGGAAAATATTCTATGACGTTCCGACAAACAGCGGAAATACTAAATTTCAATGATATTACTATAATAGAAGATTTTTTAAATGTAAGAGTAGAAAAATATATGGTGTATATCTGGAACAAAAAAAAACAATGAAGAAGTGACGAATCAATATAGTAAATTTCGACCTAGCTCTTATCCAAAAAATTAATATCGGATAACAAATACATTCTTTGGTTACAAACAGCAGCATAAACGTACATAGGAGAATAGGAACAGTAAAAAATCAATTATAGATTATACTCTTATCAGTATAATGACTATACATCCAACGGTAAACGTTACCCACCAGAGCCTTTAGAGTTATCCATTCATTAATTTTACGAATATTCAATTAGAAGAAATCAATGGTTTAAAAATGACAGTTTCACAGTAAAGTTGTGAAATTAAACATTTTATTGCTTGAAAATGATAGTACTAAAATAATAGAGTTTAAGATTCGAAGAAATTTTATTAAAAATGAAAACAATAGATGAGAACAATAAAAAGGGAAGTAAATAATGGAGACTATAAAGGTGTGAGCACCCTGGCAAAGCCAAGAGGTGAAACAAGTTATGTTAGCACGAGTCAGAAGGTGCACTTAAAACATAAAAGTAAAAAAATACAATAAACTTGTGAAAGAAAGAGAAATTAAGAAGAAATGAAGCAAAACGAACAGTAGGAAAAATAAAGCAACGCTATTAGGGGAATGCATTGAAATCGACAAAATAAGTGATGCCAATCAGTAACTGAGATATATAGAAACACTCCTGGGAAATACGGGAAATTAGCTTTTAAAATATCTAGGTCCAATAAAAACACTGCAATTCCACTTAAAAGGTTTATTGCCTGCCATTTTATATGGTTCAATTACCCCATTGTCTCTTCTACCTTCTTCCACGAGGAGGGTGGAGTGCGACCATCGAAAATATGGAAGCAAGTGGGTGTTCTTACATGAGTTCTTCATATTTTTTATGTCTGTTTCCGAGGTTTTTATTATATATACAAATATACCTCCTTATTCTGGTCGTGCTTACCTAGGGTACGTCATGTGGAAAAATAAAGTTACGAGTTTCAATATGTTCAACTTCCACAAAGTTATGCCTTGTACAATTGATTTCATATGCTATGGAAACCACCAAAAATGGCTCCGACAACTCAGTATATATGGTCTAGTTGAGTTGGTAACATTGAGAAACATGGCTATATAAGCCAGGAGGAGATAGGATTAGGAATCACAGTATAAGGGGAGAACGTATAGCGGAATTTGTAACGGTTGGGATATGCAACGGATGACGGGAATGGAATGGGCACATAAAGCGGATGGACCAGGAGAGCACTGTGAGAAAGCGAGGGATGAAATGCCAGTGGGAGTGAGTGTAGGAAGATTCATGAAAAGGTGGAAGGTATCATTTTATAAAAAACTAATATATTTTTTAAATCAAATATTTTTAATTTAACATATCTTTTTTAAAACTAATGTATCTCCAACAAACAGCACTAATAGGCCAATTACAGCGGGAACTATAATAGTTTTTAATAACAAGGACGAAACACACACATCCATGCCCTAGGTGTAGATCTGAAAATCTATCTAGTCGGGATTCGAACCCGCGACCTCCGGGTTGGACGTTACCCCGCTGCCACCGAGGCCGGTTTCTTCCAAATCTTCATACGAAGAAGAAGAAGAATATACAGTCTTAAGGTTTTATGCCCTCATGATACGTATTTTACAGGAGATCACTATTATAGTGGTGTATTATTTCACTACTAAATTAATTCTTTCATCAATAAAACCTAGAATGGTTATTGTCTCCCATGTAAAATTATTTTCATTTCATTCAAATTCCGCTTTGATAATATGTGAAGAAAATTGTTATTTAATTTAATACTTCTTCAAAATGGAAGGTAGAGTTCAGTGGCGAAAATAAACGTCTTCCTTCACCTTTCTTGGCTCCTGCGTCAATCCCCATTTGATTACGGCCATCTGTTCTTCGTAAAATCTGAGAATAACTCTTCTCCTCTTATTATGGAAACAGCACGAGTAACTGCCTCAGATAGTCAGAATTTTCTGGGCTATTAAATGCTTTCCTCGAAACTCATTTTCTTCTCGGCGAGGAGAAATATGGGGAGTAATGGTCCTTGATCTTGCCTTCATTTTTCACCGGCCCGAGTTGGTATTCGCCTTGGGATTTTCTGCCTTTCTTCTCTGGATTTTCTTCTTTGCATTTCCCTACTGGGGTTGTAAGTGAAATATTTTCCACATCTGCGCAGCTTCCCCTACTCTTTATTTCTTAAGTTTCAGGCAAATGAAAAATGCACTTTATCTTTTATTGCTCTAGCTCAAACATTGCCGCAGATGAATTCATGATGAATACTGGTTCTACTCAATTAATGGCTTTCAATTTTGTTTGATATTTACGTGCATATTTTGTGTATAAATCACGTTTGTATACCATTGATTTCGCGAGGACCTTTTAGAAGGCATAATAGGTTAATAATTAGATAACTCATTTAGGTTTCATAAGCTCCTTGCGTAATTTATTTTCTCACGAGAATCATAGTTACATTCCCAACATGAAGCTTCCTTTTGGCAGAAGCCAGCATGAGTACTACAAATAAAAAAAAAATCGCGGTTTAAGTTGTGTAAGTTATGTGTAATAAGTTGTCAGAGTATGAAATACGATACGAATGTCATCATAATTAGATAATATTGAATAACAATGCTGTAAAAATATACTAAAATGAATCAAATTTAATGCATTCGATCACGTTATGATATGTACCTGTGTTAGCATAGCATCATTCGAGAGAATCAAACCATTGCAGTTGTTACCATCCATCTTGTTTATCGAATTGATTTTCCATTTTAGAGTATTTACAGTACCACATGGAGATAGACGTATAACCTTTCACTGATATTTTTTCAAAATATAGAGGAGTTATGCTAAGTGTTAATTTAGATCACTCCTTTAAAAATTATCCCACTTATTCCAAAATTTATCCGTTTAATAATGGATAAATAAAGTGCATATTATCCTGAATAATGCGTTATAGATGGTTATTGTGTAGCTTATAGTTGTTTTTACAGAAAGTATTTTAATACGAACGGTAATGATTAAGAAAAGATTAGAAATATTAGACTAAGAAAATATTCTCTGTAAAAAATCACATATCATTCGTCTCGGTTATATTTATTAGAAATGAATTTAATGGATTACTACGAGTATTTAAAATTATTGACTGATATGAAACTTTTCCCTTAGAACTGAAAGAAGTCGGAGTTTCAAATAACCGTTATTATTTTTCGTTGAAAATTGTAAAATAAACTGCATTTATTAAACTAAAACTGTGAATTAGTCGAAAACGTATTTTTAAAATAAGTATATTGAGTCATGAGTTATTTACACTGATAATTTGTGAGTCCTGTCACATAAAAATCTTCTAATTTTATGACCCACTAAGAAAATTCATGGTGCATATGTAATCATTTCGAGCATGCATGTTTTATATAACATGATGTTTTGTATGTTACCCTCTCATTCTTTAGGTTCCGATGTCATTCGTGATTTGATTTTATTCGGGGATAACTTTGACCAAGACTCATAATTATTGTGTGATCTGCCGGTTTTCACCATTTAGTTCTCGATTACATTCTCTTCATCCAGTTTTAATTTTTGATAAAGCTTGCACACGTATTGGAATATTCAATTTACTGGAACTGCCGAGAGATTAAAGTTTTATTGTTATGTCGATATAGAATACAATATTTTTGAGCGCACAAGCAAGATTTTTTAAAAAATGGACTCAATTATGTGTTATCTTGTGGAGAAGAATTACCTTGTTCATTTAAGGAAAAAAGTGAAGTAATATTGGACATTTTTTTTCAAAGGATGCTTTAACGCCTTTGTAACGAATATGATCCCTTTCAAATACTGTGTGTACTCCGATATAAAGGAAAAGTCGCAAAACTCAATAAAATCTAAAAATGTGTGATGTTTTGCATTCGTGGCGGAAAAAATTGAGAATTTGATGGCAAACGAGAAGGATATTTATCGTACTATTGTGCACGTCAGAACAACGACCTGCAAAAAGGTGAATGGGTGTTTGGAAAGAAATGGTGGGGCGCTGGGGAAATTGCGACGTAGTAGACGCTTTTTATGGCGGAATGTTATTTCAAATTTTCTCTTATGAAAGTACGCCGGAGGAATGGAAATGGTTTCGTGTAATTGAACATATAGTGTATGCATCTTATCATCCAAGAAATAACCCGAATACGAGACTATACTGTGTGCTCAGAATTTATAACTTTAAGCATTTTCTTTTTATCTCTTAATCCAGACCTTTGTTATTTAATGATATTTTGTTTTCAAAATTCAAAAGGAGAACGGAGTTAGTTACAGACCAAATTTAAGTTTGACTCCAGAGCTGGGCTGTGTCTTTAACCCATCTGCATAACACAGACGGATTAAAGACACACACACAGCCCTATCCACTCGGCTTATTGATATTTCATCCTACTTCCAAGCTAATCTCTGCCTTCATTGCTTAATTACTATTATTTAATTACCTTTACACTTCTAGTCACACATGAGTATTCACAAGAAATACCATATGATAAAGTCATGTACGTTGGCAATTACATGTTAAATTAAGATTGCCTCTTTTCTTTATAGAAAATCGATATTATTCTGATTATCAAATCGAATTTCGAAATCACATTGTTTTGTAACGTTCTTATCTTGAGTTATACAAATGGAAGTAATTTGGTCTAAACGCTTTGAAGTTTTCAGAAAAACCATAATGAATATATTACCACACTCTTTTTCAAGGCGAGAAGAGTCGTATCTTCGATGTTGAATAAGTCTTAGTACATATTTGATAAATTTATTTGAGTAAATATAAATGTATATATAATTTTAACAATAAAACTAGAAATCAAAAGACAAGAATTGATTCCTTAATTAATAATGAATATTGGATTTTTAGACTGAAAATATGAAATATCTGACAAAATGATTGGCTGCAAATGCTTGTAAAAATTTTTGACTGTATCTATAATATCTTATTAAAGAATTTTATGATTTAGGTCTAGTGAGAAACCAAAATTAGTAAATAAAGCAATATAGAGCAAAGTAAAAAGCGATATTACTGTCACGTCGAACATTTGATGCTAGAAGTAGCTCATCACGTCATTAATTCTGATGTTTTTCGTAATAAGTTAGACGTGTCTTAAATTAGTTCCGTTTCTTTGTCCTATTATCCATCCTAATATAAATAAAAAAATGGTTAAACAGGTTAATTCAGGTGTTTTAAAATTTCTACCATAGCAAAGAAAATGGGAAGAGAACATAAACAAATGAAAGCACGTAAAAAATTTTCAGAATCCAATATTACGTCACTCTATTTGCGACGCTATATCAACGTGCTGTTTGCCTTCCGATGGCTCTCCAAAGAGGGCACTGCTCTTTTTTCCTGCGTCCCTCCTGAATGCATATTTCCCTCTTCGGCTAGCCGCCTACGACAATTTGAAAGCTATTTTCTCAGCGCTGACGTCAACCTTGTCGCCACCGGAATTGATAATAACTGCCTGTTTTTTATGTTCGCCTACATAAATTTTCTCAGAGGTGAAAGAGCTGTGCGCATTAGGCAATCGCCTTAATGGAATAACGATAAATCTTTTTAGGTAACTATAGTGACAAAAAATTTTCACTGTGCTGGGAGTTGAAGTTTTACCATGTTAGTGTGGAAACCTTTTTGGGCATATGTGATGTGATCGTGGTGGAAATTTTATAAGAGTGGAAAAGAAATGCAAATTCAATGCATATTCCACGTGGTTAAACATTTAGCCTATTATTTGTGAAACAAACTTGCTCTTCGTGTGGGATTCCATTGCATAAAGTTATGTCGAACGCAGGTTTTGAAAATAATTGTCTTTCTTTACGAATTCACGTACTTTTGTTTTCATTCAGTGAATTTTGTATGCTTAACGGGTCATATCTTTTGAAGACGTGTTCACGCAACAGCGTGGTAATGAAGTTGACATGGTTTAGATATTAATGCGGCAGCAGTTAATTCAACCGATTGAGAGACAATCGCACATTGGCATTTATATGATGTTTCATTAGAGTCACACGGTCCTTCGAATTTTATTTAACAATGCAATCGTTGCCGACTCGATGGATATCATACTTTTTATTATTTAGTTATATAAATGAGAGGAACATCCAGCAAAATATTCTGTCCCTTTTTAGCTTGAAGCAATGGTAAGGTTTAAAGAACGAGCATTCAAAGATATAAATAAAATAGACATTGTTACGTAGTATAAAGATACTCGTTGATAAAAATCTAAATATGTGGACTCCTACTTGTAACTGATTTATTTTTTAATTCAATCTTTGAAGTGCATTTATCTTGTGATTTTGTCACATTCATATCTGTTGTAAGATAGGATCCAACCTCAGTTCTACTCCAGATTCAGATTACCTTTAAGCCTTCGCGTGAATATATTAATGACCTGTTTCATTGTCCGAGGTTAATAAACGATAATAGGATAGAGTGATTTTTTAAAAATAACTTTTATATTTCCACAAGTGAACTTTGATAATAGGATATTTTTTAAAGTAACCCGTTATAGCTCTTGTTAATTCAAAGCATCTAAAGCTTATTGAAATCAGAGGAGTTAATTCGGTGCTCTCGAAGTTGTAGGGATATAATTCCCAATTGTTTTACTCGCGTGGCTCTTCAGGGTTCTGTTTTTCCTCTGAACTATTTCACACATTGGTGTCTTGCCACCAAAGATATAATTGAAACAGATTCTCTCCATATAAATCCAGTTCTTGGATTAATACCCTCGAAGAATTTCAAGCCACAATTTGTGATGGCAACCTTCTTCATCATTGCATCCAGACAAATATCTTATTAAAAATATGCTAGTTCTTATAAATTTTCTATTCTAAAACTATTTTTCTTCTTCCAACGTGGCATTAAAAAGAAATCTATAATAAATCTGACCACTGGATTTCTTGTACATAGAATTGTTGTTCCAAGCACTTTTGAAGTTGGTACCCAACATTTCATTTTTATCTATGCAGCAACCTTTGCGTCGAATAGTTTCAATCTTTACACATTCACTAACCCTTGAATTTCACCACACACAAAGTTTTTAATTAAATCCATTTCCATTTTAAACAAAGGCTTGGATGTAACAAAGGGAATCTCAAAATTTCTCAACTCATTATTTTCTCAAGAATTTTGATTGACTGCGGGTGAAACCCAACTTTCGAATCAAGAATAAGTTACTGGTTATCGTTTTAGAGCATGGTGTGAAGAGGAGCAGAGGGATTAGTTGAGTTGGAATGCCAAGCGTTGAAAGATTTTATTTGGATTTAATTTTAATTTGGTTTTCCATTTTTAATATGTAACTTTTTTAAAGAAAATTATTGGCCATAATTAGAATATAATCATCGCTCAATCGAGATTACCACCGGCCTAGGAATCTACTGGGGAAAATATTTCATGAGATCTAGAACTTTATTTGAATTTGTCGGTGAATTCGTTTCACCACGAGGCATATCGGTTTTTTAAAAACTTATAATTGCAAGATGGCGTCTTACGTCGTCCGCTAAAGCTGCTGGTGAACGGAAAAAAACTTGATTTTTCGATTTTTTTTCATCGCGTCAACAAAAAGTTGAATTAATAAGAAAAATAAAATTCTTCCTAGAGTCGATAGTCTCTCCGTACACCAAATGGTTTATAAATGAGCACGCTAATAATAAAAATAAACGGAGCCGAATGCAGAACAATCGGATTCACCTCGCTAGAATGATTGTCTCATCCTCCGCTCCTGCGAGCATTACCAATGTAGGCAACACTTTATTGTGGACACAAACACAGCACCGGGGTTCAATTATGATCGCTCCCCCGACCGTGTGTACAGAATGGTGTGTTGCATTGTAAAAACGTTACTACCGTTTCATTCCTTTTGGCAGATAATCATTGGATTCTTGAATAAATATTCAGTTAACGGAAACAGGTGTTTCTAATTGTGACACCTGTTTCAAACTCTAACATGGGAACATCTGGCCGATGATGTAACTAACTCGGTGTTGATGGATGAATGTGCCGTATAATTTTTGCGCAATGGTTCATTCAGCCCTACCGACTTTACGACCAGGTGTTGAAATGGCACCGATTGGAAAATTACAACGCGGGTACGCACGCACATCCCCGCAAAGAACGTCAATTTGAATTTCCTCCTTTCTCATTGGTATTATTTTTTTTCCTCTGGCATTGGCCTCAGTTTTTATGATAAAGCTGATTTACTAATTGCTCCTAAAGAAAATAAGTCATCTCTTTCCCCTCATGAACTGATAGAAAGATATAGCTACTTAGTAATCATGAAATTCAGTTCACTCCTCCTCTCATAAATGTAAAAATAAATTATTTGATCCGTGAAATTGTGCACCCCTGAATATAAAGCCTTATTTTGGGCTTGGCGTCCTTTTGTAAAGAGCAGAAGTTACCTCTTTTGGCAGTCAACAATTCATGAATAAACAATAAATTATGAGACAGTCCCAGAATACAATAATATTTTTGTTCTAGATAAGATGTTCTATAAAAATATTTTTGTCCTAGATACGAAAAAATTTCCTATATTTAACATGAATTACTCTGATATATTTCGATTGCATATAACATTAGGTCTAAAAAAGAAACGTCATATTACGAAATTAATTCCTGAAAATAGCTTGTTGGGTTTTGATATTGCAGAAGAAATTATTTAAGGTGTATTGAACGTATTTCTGAGAAAATTGTCAAAACAAGCGATGTTAACTCACCATATTTTATCGATACTTACTGAATATATATACCCATGACAGTCACGCCACCGCGCGGTTCCTCTCCCAATTACTCATTCTTCTTCCTCGAGCCTTATGAAAAAGGTGTGCCTCGACCACCGAAAATTCGGATCCTTTTGAAAGTGTTCTTCTATTTGTGTTCCATGTGCCATCTTATGCCATTGTAGTTACATATAATATTGTAGCATAAGGTTTGGATTTCAAATCTTAAAACAAGAGAGTATCAAGTTCAAAGAAATGAGTACGATGCTATTGAATAAATTGGCTCGCATACTTCTAATATATGAAATGTGGACCAGAAGTTTTCGAAGCATTGTGCTGTAGGACAATGCAGAGGATCAAGGGGAGGGATAGAATTAGGAACAGGGAAATACACACAAAATAGCGGAAATACTCGGGTTTCGACTCAGAGAATCATCATTAGATAACAAGGAAGAGCAGAAAAAAGAAGTAAATAGGCCGCACTCTGAGACAACAGTTTATCGAAGAATATAATATAAGAGAAGACTTATAGAGGAAGGCAATGACACACATACGAATAACGCGGCACACATACGAATAAGGCGTATATAATTAGAATGATGGTTTTTTAAAAAATAACTCTTATATTTCCACAAAAGATAAAAATTACAAACACGACCGGTTTCGGC
>WURS02050917.1:0-10966 GCA_011762765.2 Rhinocypha anisoptera | reverse complement strand
ATATTTACAGCCTCTGGCGTATTTTCTCATATATATTATATATGTGTGTGTATATATATATATATATATACGTATATACTACATTGCAAAGAAATTTAATGCCAGAATCTTTGTATATAAAAATAATATACAATTATAAGGATCCATAATTATTACCATTTCACTATTTTGGGGATAGCTGTTTTATTAAATGCATACATGCATTAAAATTAATGAAACAGTGAAGTAAAAGGTATATGTAACATTTCTATATTTTAATTTGCAGCATGGAATCCGCTAATATAATCGGCGTGGAGTTGAAACCTTTAATTCCTGCTTACTCCAGTTTATTGCGCCATTTGAGGAAAAGAACGAGTGAGATAGCGACGTCGCTCGCTTCAAACCTTAAGCTTGGAGATCCTTTCCTCTCCACTCCAACCGCTTCGTCTCTACGACGTAAACTATCCGTGAACGAAATTGGCATCCTAAACTCGGGATCCAGAAAATCACCCTCTGGTCCAGGATATCCGCCTTCGTTACTCCTTTTCTCCCATACTTCAAGGGATTAAATTTTGCTCCAGTACGTCCACCACGCTTCAACATTCATTCAGAGAATCCCGTCAAAGAAAGTATTTCCCATCAAAACTTACTCAGGAAAATGAACTATTTTAGAGATGGTTCGGTAGAGAAATTCAAGAAATTCAAAGAAAAATTCGCTACAAAATTAATCCTTTATAATATCGATCATAATAAATATATTAATATTCCTCATCCAGTTATCTAAGTTTTAAGATTTAGATATATATGGAACTTCATCGATTAAAAAAGTACTTAAATAAAATTTCGTTAAAAATGTTGACACATTATTTTCCTCAATAAAATATAAAAATATATGGAAATGGTTTTAATATAATAATCTAACTCTGTTTCGCCTCCTTATGCACACCACTATGCAAAATTCCATCATAGTATGGCGTGGGAAAATTAGTTAAATTAATGCTGCAACGTTTGAGGACACGGATGAACCGATGTGATTTAACGAAAATTATAAAAAAATTGAAAGCAGAAAATATTTGAGGAAATTTATTGCGTATAATATTATCACGGGATGATACTCAATTTATCCACAGTATTCTTAGGTCATTTTTTCATGTGATTTGCGTTAAAATTCATGCTTGAATACTGCCCATATTTTCTTACATTTTCTTGATACATAAACATTTGTTTTTAGTGACGGAGACGCTTGGAAATTGTTGCATAAAGATATAAATGATACGTAATCATAGTGTGGAGGTTAAGTTGTTTCAGATATTAACATGATAAATGTTAGGAAACGAAAGATTAGTGCCCTTCAAGTTTATGTAAATGCAAATTTCTGTCGAATTTTTCAAACCAGGAGATATGAAATATAAATCAGTTTCCTATAAAATACTATTATTTCCACTTTGTTATTATTTTTATAACGATAAATAGCCGTAGCTAAGCTTCAGGGTTATTTAATTCTCCACTCCTGTTCTATGCTTGTTAAGTATTTTTGAGGAATACAAGATATAATTAGCACAGTCTGTTTTTCTAACCTTAGATAAAATTTTGTATGTTTTGGGTGTCATATGGCGTTTGCTCCTATGTTTTAGAAGAAATACAAAAATACTATTAAATAGGAAATTCTCTTTTCTTTTATGATTATCTGTATTCTGCAATTGGTCCTTAAATTATGCATAAGATATAAAGTATTGCTCTTGATATTGTAGGAGTATATCATCCTATCCCTTTAACTGTTTTTATAATATCACCCATTTATTTTCCTCTGTAGAAATAAAAAATAGCTTACCCCCGGAGAACCAAGATTCAAAGTTGCCAACCATTATTTCTATAATACACCGGGATCGAAAGAAGTTTTTCATTTATCTAATCACCATTCACGAAAACCATCTCAATAGCAGTAATTAAACCGCCGTTGTATTTGATCCTTGAGACAACAGGGAGTTTCCTCACTTGTGCCGCCACAAATTCTAAAAGGACCAAGAAATTTGCCAAGCCTGTGGTTTGATGGTATGTTCGGAGGTGTCATCTCGTGCGGAGCACTATGCGATTAGTTAGTCTAACAGCATAACTCCTCATGATAATTCGCCACTCCTATTTCCCGTTCCTAATTTTCTGTAGGCGCGAAAGGAGACAAATCAAACTCCTACTTACTTACTGACAGTGCAATCAGTTAAGGTCTCTTCTTCGTATTAGTAATCAGTTAGTAATCAGTTAAGGTCTCTTTATATACTACAATTTCAAATCCGTTTTATAATTGTGTGCCTAGAGAGCATCAATGTTTTAAATTAACTAAAGTACTAGGTAAAAACCACTTCTCACTCTAATGGGTATAGTATCTTTTGGAAGGAATTTTTTAAAATTACATTTTTGTTTAATTTTATGCGATTAAATTCCTTTTCTTCTTTTCCCTCAAACAGTTTTTGTACTCATTCCCATATCTCTACAACTCTGTTTATGTTCTGTTAGGTAAACAACTGAGTAAAGTTATTAACTTAGGCACTTAAATTTTGTCAATTTGGAACTTTAATTTCTCCCGGAATCAATTTGATCGAAAACACCCTTCCGCTACAGTGATAAGAAGAGGCACGACGTTCTTCATATCTCATGCAGGCGCCTATGCCTTTCCCGCTAGTATGCCATATATATTCTGACACTTTCCCACTATCCGCCTTATTTACTTATGGACCCAATACTTTCAAAAAAGTTTGTTTCTTCTTCAAAGCGATTTTTATTTTTTCCTATCACGAGTTTTTATGACCTTCTTATAACTTTCTCGACAACGCCGCCTTCACTGGTCAGAAAAACATAATATATTATCTTCCAAACTTTCCATATTTTGAATAAAGAGAATTTACTGATTTTTAGAGTAAAAGACCTTTTTAAGTACGCCGTGACCGGCTTTTTGGGATACTTTCATAGCCATTTAAATTATACCATAATACATACACACCGGAAGAGAAAAAATAAACTTTCTTCAAAGATAGACTTCTCATTAGTCTGGCTCCTCCTCACAGTAAGCTACTTATCGTAAATGCAAAACCGAGTACTCTTATGTAGTGAAGTAACTTTATCAGCCGACAAAGACTAACAATAAATACCTATTTTATCATCGTTGGATTCACAAATTCACACTAAGTTCATCATAAATTTAAAGGATAATATAGACATGTATATACATACATAAAAAAACAGAGAATGTTGGGTTGAGACGTCAGAAAGAAAAACTACGAAAAGAGTTAGAGAGTTAGTAATAGATGGGAAAGGAGGGGGGACTGCAGTCAACCAATCGTCGGATTGAAATATCGTACTAATGAATAAGAAACGTAATATTTTACTAAAATTTCACAGTAACTTTCTTAATCTATAAATTGATTTTTTTTAAATATAGTAATATTAAATTTAAATTTCCAAATATTTCTAGATATTTTTATTGCTGAATCTGCATTCGTGTACTACTTAGGCATTACGACGTACGTTTGTCGTGACTTTTATATTTCATCGAAAGGACTAATATTAGCAAAATCAGAATTTCTAGACACCGTAGACGCGATGAGAAAAATAGTAATTAGGAAAGTTTGAGTGGACGCCTATAGTATTCTTGTTTAGTGAGAGACGAAAATCTTTGCACTTCCCACATATAATTTCATTCTTTACGACCCAAGTTTCGTCGCATTGCGACATCATCAGGCAAAATTATATGTGGAAAACGCAAAGTTTTTTCTTCTCTCACTATGAAGGATTTCCACAAAGTTAAGCCTGAGACTGTTTCATTCTTAAATTCCTGTTTAGATAAATTTGGCTTAGATTCTTCTTTTACAATTATAAAAAGTTGAATGAGAAGCTTTTCCGTGTAATAAAATGACATTTGGTAGCAGATTTACTCGAAAACATTACATTCTAGAAAAATATAATTAGAATTTCCAATACGGCATGGAAAAAGAACTTTTTTTCGAAAATTATACTTTTAATCGCACCATACAAAAGAAGAATTTCAAATTTTCGTCGAGATCATTTTCACTCACAAATTTATCAATTTCCTATCTAACTAGCTCTTAAATCGGCATAGGCATTAAGAATTATTTGAATCCATCGATTTCCATAAAAAAAGCTGCATACATACACACACACACACATCAAAGTCAAAAGACTAAATAGTTCTCGCGTAAGCAAAGCTATCTGCTTTAAGTCTGGGTGATTCTTTTTAAGATGATTAAATCTTCATGAAAAATAAATGAAATGAAATCCGATAATGAAATTCACTTTTATATACGCAACACTTCGTTCCGGTACTTCAATTTTAACGATTTTCCGAGAGCACGCCCGATATACAGAACTCTACATACTATAACCGCCAGCCGAGGGGAGAAAATATTGCAGCTGGGTAAATTCTAGGGACTCTCGCACGCATCACGTCGTAAAACAGTTGCAGTTGACACAGATGTGGGTGGAAAGTAATTGGCGTAGTGCTGAGAGTGGATGGTACGGGAGTGAAAGGGGCGGAGGGGGAAGAGAAGGGTTTTGTCTCCGTGGCGGGGAGACACGATTGAGCTTCCTAGTAGCGGCACACTTCTGCCTAATGAACACCGGAATTGAACCTCAATCAACCCCGTTAAAAGAGAGATATCCCCGACGGATGGGCTGAAGATTGGCTGGAGAGCTCTTACGGTTCAATCTCTACGTAGGAGAAGGGAAATGGAGGAGTTGACAGGAGCAGCGGGGCCCCCTCTACCTCCTACTAGAAGAGAGCGGGGGACGCGTTTGGAGAATGACGGAAGGGGAGGGGCCGAATGGGGTCGGATGGCGAGGAGAAGGGAATCAAAGGTGGAGAAAAGAGAGTAGGACAGCGGGGGGCGGGGAGAGGGTTTGGATGAGTGAGGTGGTTCTCCAATCCTCCGCCTTTCTTTGATGGCGCGCACTGCAGTGCAATTATCCTGCATTAATGAGGGAGTGAGAGCAAGCAAAGCTGGTGCAAAGCGGTTTCACTCCCCCAAGGGTGGTGGAAGAGGTTGGGGTGCGGACTACGGACAAGCTATGCGGCAAAAACCCTATAAAGATTTAGCTTGGAATAGCAGAGGGATGCATTAATTGGGGGGTGCAATTCTCAGAGAAAGGAAATACAAACACGGCACATCAAATTACCTTCCGAACGACACAAGGTATTTGAATCAGCATAACACATCCACCTGCCGTTGCAAATATCAGCATCCTGAAAATTCCCGCAGAGTTTACTTCGTTTGACTCAACAGCTGTTCGATTGACTAAACTGCTAATTCGGCGTGCAATCATCGAGAAAGATTTTCGAAAAAAAATGCATTCTTTTTTTTAATACTCGCCATGAATTTTCATCATCACTTGGGACACCGATCCTGATACGCTTCACAACAAAGTTATCCTTTTTATGGCAATAACTAATGTATTAAACGAGAAAAATATCACCATTTCTACTTCTCGAAAAAGTAGCCGAATGGATTCTGTACTCTCAATTCAGAAGGAATTAAAAGCATACGGGAAAGATATAACTAAATATAACAATTATGAAGAAGAGACCCTCATTCACCTCTTTTTCTTTCATATCCCATAGTGAACCATAAAATTTATAGAAAATATTTCTCTATCACCATCGATCAGCCAAAATTCGGTTTAGATTAACGTTCCAGCTTCACTACCTCGAATCTTATGTTAGAGAACAGTTTTCCAGTTTTTTGAACGCTTCTACAGTTGACTACGACGATGAATAGTGATGGCTACTCTCTAATCGTTTCTCAGAAAGCGTGTAGGTTGTGTTAGATATTGCAAATACTAATGTATTTGCGATATCTAAGACATTTCTGTCCATCAGAAAGAATAAGATACTTTTGATTTGTGATGTTTAGCAAATACTTCGCTTATTTTTCCGAGCCATACTACTTAGCCTAAAAAATAACTACAATGTTCTTAAATTCTCTGAATAACGGTAACCGAAAAATAAGGGATTTCGTGGATACCAGAAAGGTTCAGAACACAGAATCAGGAGAACCTGGCATGATTCCAGCACCGGCATAAAGTTAATGATTACCCCATATCTCGACAGTACTTCTAATATTTAATTCAGAAAATCTATTTGACTTCAAACAATAGCCAGAATCAACACAAAAAAACTACATTCCGTCCAAGAAAAATGAAAAAAGATGGTTAACCGCATGTTGACACCACCCTCCAAATGCGTTCCATTTCGGAGTTTAGGGCACCAGTGAAAGACATCATTTCCGCATTGTTGGCATTATTATTGCATATGGGGCCAACTAGAGCAGACCATCCCCCGCACCACTGATTGTGCCGCAGTCGTGGAAATTGTTACTAGGAACCCAGCGTATCTATGTACACTGAACCGAACTACCCTTTGGCGCGGCTTCCTTCGAGGGGAAGGGTACGTTCGCTGCCTCACGATCAGTCGCCCGGGAGATCTCATTCGACAGGGCCGCGGGATTCGCAGTCTCCCGGGAGACTCGAATCTCACTGTTCCTGTGCACCAGGAGAATAGTCTCTTCTCAATAAGCATTCTCCCACTATTCTGGGGTCGCTTTGTTAATTGTGTTTTGTACATTTTTAAGGCCCCATGCCATTTATGGCATGGTAATATTAGTTTAAGACACACACAACACCAATATCCTGGGCTGGATTCGAACCAGCGATATTTGTGTTATACGAATAGCGGGCTATTCACTCGGCTACTCTGGTCAGCACCATTGTTCAACCACAACGTTGCCTGATTAGGCACTCCTTGTATAGCTGGCATTTTTCAAATGTAGCCTCGTCTGTTTTAGTGTTTTAAGCAGTTTACTGACAACAAATCTGCTCTCCTAAAACATTACACCCATTTTTCTCCGAGGGAATATTATTCTTACTTGATTCTAAATAATACACTCCTATCTCATTTTCGTCACCAGCAACCGCATTCCAGCCTCATCCATTCTGATGAGTTTTACAGTAATAATATTCTTGATGAATCTACGATCATCTGGCACCCTATGTCACACTTTCCCTCCATATGAATACCAGTTGGCATATATATTTGGACCCTAATAAATTAATTTGCGATGGCTAATGTTACTATTTGTAGTATATTAATCAACAGGTCTTTCTTCAATAATTTCGATTTCTAAGTCCAGGTCTAGCACTAGGCCTATCCCACGCTGATTTTCCTCGTCTCCATGAATGATTATCATATTAAATTATCAGATTAAAAATATTATCTTTAGTAAGTCCCATCAGAAGTAAAAATCCACAAATTATCCGGTCTGGTGAACGAGGCGTGGCCGACCGGTTAATCCTGGCGGTAGCGTACTCGCCAGCTAGCCCAAAGGTCGCGGGTTCGAGTCCTGACTAGAGCATAGGTGTGTTGTGTTTGTCCAATAGGGATTTTTTCTAAGATTTGAAGAGGTGCGAAATGGCCATAGCCGTCGAAGCACCTTATAAACAAAAATACAACTATTACTGCGATCTGGCCATGAAATTTAACAGAGGGGACAAGACAACCTAGACATGATTTGAAAAGCGGTTACTGAGAAAAACCACGGATGTCCAAGCTAGTGCAGCAGTCCTTTATCTTTCTTTTTTTGGTAATTGTTATCAAGTTATTGGTGTTAAAATGTTTTCCATCCAAGCAACGTTCCCTTTGATTTGTCTTTCTTACAAAAAATAAAGGGCTGTAGTCTTTGATCCTGCTTGCTTTCGCTCACTTTAACCGAATTTTGACAATTGTGTTTAATCATTCGAGTGAAAGTTCGACTCGTGACTGAAGATAATGCTCAAAATGAACTACATATCATCATCAAACCAATATAGGTACTATTTCAGCACAAAACTTCTTACGAGTGCTCTTATATGTGTATTTTAGTTCTTGTACCGTTGTCAATATGTACGGTTTGGAATTCAAAATTTTTCTCTGCAGACTCCAAATGGTTGTGTATAGTACGCTCGAATCACGAAATGCACGCCGGCTAGATTTTGTAAGGCTGTTAAAAAATAGTTTCATCACTTTTTAAAATGCACCAGCTGTCAAGGGCGGACGCTTCATAGGTTTCCTATGGAGTATTGAACAACCAGTCACAACAAAAAAACTTATACCACGCATAAATCGTCGGCCATGTATGGAGGATCTCTGTCGCACTCGGATCGAAAATTCTGTTGAAATGCTTTCGTAGCTTTCAATTCTTCAAATAAATGAGCAACCATAATTGAAAACAGTGAGGTCAGCCATTTTGATAGTGTCGCTAGCTCTATTGATGGTGTGGTTCGGAACTGAATTACTGCATTATTCTAATTTTAATGTATTTTCGTAAAAAATGACAACAAACGAGCTCTGTGAGGCGTGTGAATAAATTTAAATATAATTACAACCTTGTAAAGTCTTTTTTAAAACACCTTGTATTAAACAGATGTGGTGGAATTAAAGAGAGGGCCGATGTCGGCTTTTTCTCGAATTTTTTATAAAGAATGGAAAAACGTCTGGTTTTCCCAAGCATTTTTAATGCGAACATTTTTAGCGATGCTGGTGTTAAAATAAAACGGCTGAAACCAGATGGTTTGGAAAAATGCTTCAAAAGCCTTAATGTATATCGATCACAATATTAACGGTCAATCAACCCTGCTCATTTGGCTCAAAAAACAAGAATGTAAAATCTGATCTTCTCGTAATGGAAAGTACTTTCAAATAAAAATAAATAATAAAGAGTAAGTGATGTAAATTAGATTTTACGTATAGAAACAAGCAGAATATTAACCGATACTTATTTCTATCACGTAGGAACGCTCTTTAGAGAATTTCAATTAACTTGGGTTTAATGAAGAACGAAGGATAATTTCCTAAATATTCGATAAGATGGCTTCGTGCCTGTACTTGTCAATAGGCTATTTAATATTATATAACTTAAAATAAATGAATAGATATATCAAATTAAAAGTAAAGTATCCATTGACGGTCATTCATGCACAGGGACTCTTATTCTATGGCAAACTAAAGTAAATGAATTTAATTAGGTATGTTAAATAAAATTAATCAAAAATATGTACTGAAGGATAGCAAGCCTATATAAACTCATAAGAGTATTATAATACGTTATATTATAACAATATATGGTTATTGATCTACTTTGAAAAATCATGGCACCCATAAGTAGCAAAAGAATGTATCTGCAATTCTTAATGGCAGATATCCATGGCAACATCTTTATAAAAACAATAAATCTCAGCTAATTTACGCTCTTTAATCCAATGGTCGCATCATGTACTTTTTCAATAACACTGAGGCTGCGTTTTTTCCCGTCTTACTCATTGATCATTTTCAGGACTTCTGTGGACCCATTTCTCCAATTTAATAGTAATTGAAAATTAATTAAAAGTTTCCATAGAATGGTATATATAGTTTAAATGAATATCCGCTGCCGCCGCTTTGCAAAAATTTTTGAGCTATGCGATGTTCGAATTTGCACATTGAAAGAAAATGGGTCACCACTCATAGTTAAGAAAGATCTTTACGCCTATAAATTAACGAAATGGCATATGCCATATGAATGCAATGATAGAATCCCACATGAATGCAAATGATAGATGTAGCTACCTAAAAAATGACAATAGACACGGGATTCAGACGCAAATGATTAACGCGAGTCCTGTTTCTAAGTAATGAAATCTAAATACTACACACTTTGCAGATAATTAAAGATGGAAAGTGCCAGGATCTTCGATTTAGAAATTTATTTTCGATGACAACAGAATGCCTTATATTATCAGAATCATTTCTTTTGAATGTTAACATATATAATGATGAAGCTTCATCGGTATATTTTCTCGCCAAATCTGAGACTCGATAACGCACTGCCAAAGTGATTGCCACCATAATAATATAAGCAACTTAGTCTAGAATGCAAGCCTTAGGGTGATTACAGAATGAATGTTTCCCATTGGTACTATTATCTGTAAGATACTTAACACGAAATCATCTGTAAAATTAAAAAAATTTCGTAAATTTTACCGTTTGACTTTAAATTAATGTATATACACCCAATATTCATTTAATACATCCATAATTACAAAATGAAATATTAAAATTTATTTTTAATACAATTTTCCAAGTGAGGATTTTCATCTGTTTACTACTGTCCATAGTATGAAAAACAACACACCTTTACTATAGACGGTGAAAACAAACATCTTTACGTGATTTACAAGAAAAAAAACCATCTCAATGAGAGACTAGGGAACATTGGGATACGACGTCGTAATTCATGTTCCTTTGGGTTACCTAGACTTCTTTTTTTTTCGCTTTTAGTACATAGAGGATCGGTTTGATTTATTTTTCGTTTTCTCGGAAAGGAATTTTTTTTTATAAGGAGGCATTTAATTAATTCCACGAAAAATGATTCGACGGCGGTGGATTGGGAATGAAAACACTGCATGGACGAATATCCTACTCCAATCCGCGATAGCACAACTGAATTCACGGAGCGTACCAAGGGCTGTGGCCGCCCTCATTCGACCGCGCGTTATCATTTCCTTTCGACAAGCGCCAAAGCAATTGGGTTTGGAGAGGAACTTCGGAATGGAATAGGGGATGGTTGGAGCCCTCCTTCTCCTCCTCCTCCTCCTATTCCTTCCCCCGCTTTCTGAAAGGGGGGAGGATGGCTAAACTTCCAACTTAGGTGGGGAAAACCACCACAGTGCAGCACAAAAGCCGTCAGCGAATGCGAGGAATGTAAATTCATTTCCAATTGGAATGCCTGAGCAGAATGCTAAGGAATACTGGTTTTAGTATGCGCAATGTGTGTGGGAACTCACTCTTGTGTGTGCTCCCTTCCCACGTCCCGCTAAACGTGTTTGGTTCCTTTTGATGCGGCGTTGGCAATCGTTGTGGACGCCCACAAGCGCGAAGCGCTAATTAATTACGCCTCCTTCCCCCCCCCCC
>WURS02050906.1:0-10966 GCA_011762765.2 Rhinocypha anisoptera | reverse complement strand
ACGTTTCGACAGCGTAGTCTGCCATCGTCTTCAGGGTGAGTCTCTCACTTACCCTGAAGACGATGGCAGACGTCGAAGCGTCGGTGCCTACAAACACCCTGACCCGGTTGGAAACCCGAGAAAACTTCAACATTACTCAAACAACATAAACCGGTTCAACTAAAGTTACATTTTTCCAACTAGCTTTCTCCAGAATACGCTAAGGCCTTTCCTTTGGATTTTGTACTTGTTTTAGAGCAATAAAAAATTATAACATGTTTTAGTCCCTAAAACAGACGCAGGAATGTCCATAGTTACCTTTCATACCTCTACCTTGTTTTCAGAGGAAATAGTAGAAGAGTCCTGTTGCCAGATAGAATTATGAATTAGTATTGCTACGGAAGATATATATACAGATGATGAAACTACTACTTAAAAGACCGTGGTCCTTCCTGGGTACATTACATACAGTGTAATAGGTTTGTGATCAAGAAGACTAATGCAGAAGGGTATAACTTTGAGATGAAAGAGAACTTCTTTAGGGAGTATTTTATCCAAGAAATAACATAGTCTGCCAGGTCAAGAATTGTGGTGAAGAAGGATGCATTTATGAAAATATAGTAACTAATGACCTGAACCTTTAGAAAAGTTATGAAGAATTGACTAGCAAAAATCCTGATGATAGTGTGCTTAATAGGCCTTTGATATTTGGATGTACCAAAATAAAAAGAAAGTAAAGTGCACTTAGAAAGATAGAGAATGGACAAATGAAAAACTCATGCTATTTTAAAGCGACTACTACCTCAAACAATAGCCTCAACATCTGGCCACTAATTGTATTGTTTACAAATATGGGAAGCATCATAAGGGAAAATGGACAAGTGACCAGGATATTATACGAGAAAGCTGACGGGGGTTAGCCTGGTTGGTAGCATTCTCGCCAGCTAACCCAAAGGTCACGGGTTCGAGTCCCGAACAGGGCATGGGTGTTGTGTTTGTCCAGATGAGTTTTTTCTATGACTTGAAGAGGTGTGAAATGACCATAGTCATTGAAGCACCCTATAAACAAAAATACTACCACTGCATTAGATGAGGAATTGCAGTAACAAAAGAGGCCTTTGCAAAAAGGAACAGGTTGATGTGAAAGACGTTAAGCAAGAGCTTGGAGAAAAGATAAGTGAAAACCCTAATGTATAGCATATCATTATATGGAACTAAAACCTGGTCCATGAGAAAGGATGATGAGCATAGATTGGAGGCTCTTAAGATGTGGAATAGTAGGGAAGGAGAAGCGATTTCCATGTGAAATCCAAAGAAGGCTGGAAAGGTGGATGAAAGGGGTACTCAGAGCAGGTTGTGATAGTGGGAAAAATATTGGGTAAGCTAGGTAGGGGTAGAAAGAGAATAGGGATTTTGGACAGAATAATAGGCAGTGGGAAGTATATAGTTTTGAAGAGGTATTAGCTGGAAAATCTAACCTGTGACTGATCAAAAACCTACCATAACCAGTAGATTACCCTTCATCATTACTAATTGTATGAATTCTCAATTTTTTGTCTCATAGGGACCCTATACCATAGGGATGTTTTATATGGCAACACAAAGACATAATTTCATGGTTGTTTTCTTTAATATTATAAGGTCTTTTTTGTAGTTGAATATCCACTAAAAACTTTATTATGTATTATTTATTTATTGGCAGTTGGCCAAGCTGTTTTTCTGATTATTTCATTTAGAGATATAATTTAACCGTGACTCAGCCTCAAATGCTGCATGAGTCATAATTGCTGCTTAAAATCATTCTTCTCCATCATCATAATAAATGTGATCTTTCCACTTTTTCCAACTCTCTATTAGCAGTACATATCCACAACAGTATTTAGGATTGCTTTTACAGTGGATAGATATTAACATTAGTTCCAGTGATCTATGGTCAGCTAAAGACTAAGTTTCACATAATTGCATTATGAATTACATACTTTTCATATCCATTACTAGATGTTTGTACTTTTATTATTCTCTTTCTCTTCATTGAATGTTACTCTCAGCATGTGTGTATCAGCTGATCAATAAGGTTTTGCATAATACATATATTTATATTTCTATCACAAATTTTTCATCTCCATAATAAATTATTAGTTAGAAAAATGAATTTATCAAATAAACTAAATTAATGATATGAAATAAAATTATAATTTGTTTATGCAATTACAGATTTGTAATTTTTTAATTTCCTCAAATTAGAACCAGCACAGACATGTATATCATCTCTTAAGACCGCCTTACATGATGCATGAAATTATGCACAAGCGCTTGCATGATCTTGTCACAAAAAGTATATACTTGCATGATTGAATCACGAGAAGGAAATTTGGACTTACACAGCATATGACTGTGAATTAAGTCCACTGCTAAAGTTAAAGTGGGAGGAGTCTGCTCACAAAGGATGTGCAGAGGCACTGTTTTTGTGTCCCTTCAACTGTATGACCATTTATCACAATGTAAGCAACTGTGGAGATGTGCACAGTGCTTAATACCAACACTTGCATCACATACTACATACATACTTTTCACTTATATTTCAAGCTAAATGGCATTCTGGGCTCAATTAAATAACTACACTCAATATTTATATAATCTATGTACTTTGATGCATTTCTTAACTGGCGGTTTGTCTCATTATAATGCTCTTAACTAATGACAATATGATTTATCTTAAAAAAGTGGTATCTTCCTGTTTCACATAACAAACATTCCTGACATGTACTGATCATGTTTGCTGAAATGGATGCTGAGAAAAAATTATGACGTTCTAATTTCTCCTTGCATAATCCCATTATTCTCAGAGATATTGTTTTCTACAAGATCATGGAACGTATCGTGTAAGGTAGCCTTTGAACCATAAAAAATTTACCCACAGCTAGGAGAATTTTTTCATGACAACAATGAATTTTCCTGATAATTTTAAAAATGTAATTACCCTCAAATTAATTCCCATTGGATGTTATGTACTTACTATTTTTTCCATTTATTGGTAAATTTTTAAAACTTGTCTGGTGTTTCGTGCTTCCTTTGAATTATGTCACATCCCAGTGGCCTTTTTGTCAACTATTAGGCTTATTTTAATTCTTAGGAATAAAAAGAAGTCACAGGGGCCATGTATGGTGAATAGGATGGGAGAGTAACTGTTATAGGCCAGTCATTGGCCAAAAATTCTGAGACAACACTAAGCACAGGAATATTTTTGTGGTACACTCCAAAATATAGGCTATTTTTCTTACTAAATCATTTTAGCAGTTTAAGGTAGTATTATTTGCTGTCTCTGGAACTCCAAAGAGCAAATTCATGGAAAATTATCCCCTTGGTGTCAAGAAAAAATAAAACATTTTCTTCAGGTTGGATAAGGGGAGAGAAATGGAAAAAGACTGGAACTCAGACTTGACATCTGATAGTGTTCCAATTCTCTCACCTTTTTTTTTGCACCATCTTACTCTCGTCACTCATGGTGACGGACCAGTCTACCACTGGCTTGATTGCTGCTTGGTTTCTGGGTTGTTCCCATAACACCACAATTCGTCACCTGTGATGATTTTTGGCACACATCCAGATCAATTTCTGTCTTTCAAATACTGGCAGACACTTTAAGCCATTGACTTTCTGGGCATTGAAAAAAACACAGAAAACATTTTGCTGCTTAACATTTCTTCTCCAGTCAGAATTTCTTGGAATGACACCAAGATATTCAAGACAGCTTTTCCGATTCTTAGGTCATATTTAAAAAAGTATTATTGTTTATCTGAAAGAAGGAAGTCTGAGGAGGAGTTCATCATCAATTAATATTTTCCAACTTTAAAAAGAAAGTTATAAACCCTTTATTGACCTGGATCCCTCTGAAACATTGCAAGATGTCCACTGCTGATTTCCCTGACAGAAAACAAAACAATCTTGCCTTTTACATCAACTCAACAAGTGTTTCATATAGTGCTTGCAAAAAAAATCCATTTACCACTCAGGAGTTTCTCCAAGGATGACTTAATGATCCAGTGTTGTCTAATGATGGCACTTAGTGGGAGAAGTCAGAATTACTCCCTACCACCTGCCAGTAAATAATTCTCAATATTTTTGGGCAACACACATGAAAAATGCTACTACTCAAATACAGTTAAGATTTTTGAAAATTGATATTCCAAAACTTTTTTAAAATGGGCTTGAAAGCCTTCACACAGCATACCTGCAAGGCACTGGCAAGTATGCTGTGTGAGGCAGTAAAAGGCCTTAAACTTGTTTTCAGCATAAATAATATACATTTCTTTAAACAGGCCCTACCAACTCCTTGTGTGCTTAAGTGTCGCAAGACTTGTCATCACAAGTCAACAAATGCGGACGCAGCACCTGATAAAGCCGAGAGCACAATATTATGACTTATTAGGTCAATCTGTGTCAAACCCTGGGTTGTTCAAATAAAGAATTTTGCATAGTACATATTATCAAATACATATTACAGTTCATAATGTTAGAATCCTCTCATCCAAAAGTGTAACATAATGCTGTCCCAAAAATAGACTATAAAATGTCTCGTGTGTGTAAAATATTTAATCAATCTTTCATCTGTATTTAATGATTATTATAAATGTGCTATTGCTTGTGGAATTCTGTAGCAATTTACTTTTTTTTTAGGAAATACAATGACCACTGCAGAAAAAGGCAGGCATTGGAGGAAAAGGAATGCCTGCCATACCTGCTTGAAAAAGACAGAAATTACCTAAGGGACCTGCCCCAGTTTCAAACTATTGCAATGAAGTATCATAGCCTTAGGAATACACAAATTATTCTTAAGGAATTAAGAAAAAGGAACATAAATTTGGCAGGGCAGCTGCTAAAATTGACTACACAGAACAGTGAAAGTGTAAAGAAGAATATAAGAATGTACTCAAGCATTCAGCCATTATAACTTTCCATGAATAATCTCTTGCTTATATTTTACTGTACACATGCACAGTGGAACACACATGTAAAATTTACGGAATGCTGGAATTGATAAAAGGATGTGTAATAAACATACAAAGTGTATTGATTTTTGTAAAATACATTTTTGCTGCAAAGCTTGATACAGCATAATTTACAAAAACAGCATTCTTTAGTATTGAGATCACTTTTTGGTATACAAGGCAGGCTACCTTAACAACAGTAGGTAATACCAGTTCAAGAAATTATAGTCACTTATTGTTCAGTATGACAAATCCCATTTTACCAAAATGTCAACATGATAATCTGGCTTACCAGTGTCACAAATCTACAATAGGTAATCAGAAAGAATATAGTAAAGTTGAAGTAACAGTAATCTTGTAAAATACAACAGATGAAGTTGACCGGATAAATACAAGTGGTGACCACATGTAATATATTATTTTTTTACTTTAAAAATAAATTAAGGAGGGAAAGGAAATGATTGATACACACAAATATTTTCATAATGATTAAATAAAATATTATCCCTGGCAGTTCAGTTGTAGAACTTCATTTAACAGCTGTACTTGTAAAAAGTATCAACAGCTTTAGTTAACTTTAAGATAAAACTGAAAATTAAGGACTAGAAAGGTGAGCTCAGTGATATATTCAACTAAGTTATTGGAGGGATAAAGCATAAGGTCACCTCTGCTGAAAACTGTCATGACAGAAACTTCATAATGGCAAGTTTGCTTCCAAAATGTTTATGAAGTTTCCATATTTCAAGAAAGGCTGCCTTCCTGTAAATACACACATAAAAGTATGTTGTGCACATTAAAGATGACCTCAGATGATTTCCCATATACAAACGGGAAAGAAGGCAACATGTTATTGCTCAACTTCAACTTGAAGGCAGTGAACATGATGGCAGTGACATGATTTCTGGACTGAAAATTTTGCTGATAAGTTGTTTATTTAATTAATATTTGCCACATGACCTTAAAAAAATGTCAATTGAAGGCAAAGGCCATAACAAGAGAGGTTGCCCACATAAATTTTACAATACTCATCGAGGTCCTAGATGAAATGTAGACGTTCGTCTTTTCTGTGCTTTCTTTTCTCTTAATGCATGGTATTCCTTGCGTGCTGAACTTGAATGTAGCTCTAAAATATGATTCACTTTTCTAACTACCTGTAATAAGAGAAAAACAACAAATTAGATATGCAAGAAAAATTATTTATTTTAAGAATACTTTTGCTGTCAGCAGATAGGAATATTATTACTAATGCACATGGAATAGTTTCTTAAAATTACAGCCATACCAACCAACAATCACTATGTGAGATGTGTCCAAGGTTCTAACTTTGATTAAAAATTAGCAGGTAATCCTTTTTCCAGACACCACCTTCAAATCAAAGGGTACCCATTAACATTGTCTTGAGTGTTCCTTGTATTAGCTTCCCAAATTTCGGAGTTTTGCTGCCTGATATCTTGATTTCTGCTCTTGTCAATTTTATATTCAACTGTTCTTATTGCCTGTGACAATTTTTTTATTTATATAACTGATTACATCAATTATGATTTTTCACTTGATAGACTCATTCTGAGAATTCTCTAACATACTTTGGTTATGATAAGTTATTTACTTTAACTCCTTTGCTATTACTTAGGTATCAAAATATTCACGTGAGAAATGTAATTTACTGGGAAGCTGGGCTTATAAAGCAATAAATAACATAGCTCTATTTTAAAACTTTTTCAAAATTGTGTCTTAAGAAAATTTAGCATTGGAGAGTAGAGGTTAGCTGCATCTGTGTGATAAAATATATTTTAAAAATGCCTGAGTGAGTATTGGTCTCTTTTTTTCAGCAGGCGAAGTATTTTATTGGAAATGAATTTGCATACAACTTTAAGAAACAATCAATATTGGTGTAGAGAAAAAGAAAGTTTACTTTAGTAGTCTCACTGTAAAATGAAAAGGAAATGGTCTATATGTAACTGAGATGAATACAAATATATAATGTCAATTACCCCTGACGTATCATTCACTTTATGAGTGTTGTAATGCATTATCCTTAATTTAGGAAGCTTTCCCAATTGAATATTCTCTCACTCTAGCCCACACAATTAAAAGTAATTCGAAGAACTTTGGAAATCTGAAAAGAAATGCTTTACAGATTATCATAAAGCAAAAAGAAAGAGCTATTTTAAGGTAACCTCTAGAACAATAAATTTTCATTTGATACCATTGAGTTTCAGCCCTGTAGTTTTCAAAATGAATGCAAATCATGATATGTAGATGTCTAAATTATTATGACCTTCTAAAGCATACATATATATTCTTATTGATCATATACTTAATCATATTTAACAAGAATGTTAATTTTTCATGTAAAATATTTAATTTTACTTTTGTGGTCTTCGTGACAAAATCAAATAAATCTTTAATTTCTTATATACATTTTGTTTGAATGTATATATATATATGCAGATATATACATGTATATACCATATTTACCCAAGAATAAGAAGAGAATTGTTTTCCAAACTTAGTCTCTGGGAATTTTGGAGTCATCTTATACAGTACACTCTTGATTTTATGAAAAATTCAATTTTACTCATGCAACAATGCAGTCCCGGCCAATACTTTATGTATTCTCAAGGCATTACTATTTGAAATTATGTAAATTGACCTGAGGATTTTACGTAAAGCTGTTTTGCTTTCTAGCAGAAGTATTAATTTGTTTCTGTGAAACAAAACAACAGAACTTTATGAAACATCAACAAAATCTAAAAGAATCTTTTCAATGTTAGTCTTTAATTAAATTTAAAGTAATTCCATACACTACAGTGTAGTAATAAATTACTACCTGGATTCTTAATAGTTTAAATTATTATTTTACTTTAAGGTATTACATCATGAATCATGGGTTAGAGCTGTTTACTGCAAATACTACACCACAATACTCATGAAAAAGGCTACTTAGAGATAGGAACTATAGCAGTGAGTATAGGAATATAGCAGTGAGTGTAGGAACTGTAGCAGTGTTGTCACACCTGCACACATTCATTGTAATTGGTATGTGGTTTAGATTAATCAAAGATTAAAGGAGATAAATCGAAGGGCCAACCATTATACTAGAGAATACAGCATGCTACATGTGCACTTTAAAATACCAAATTTTATGAAAACAATGAATCTTCCTCGTCAAAACGGTAGAATTGAAAACTTTCTCACTAAACAGGTACTCTTCTGTGCAAAAAGTGTCATGTACAATGTTATGATATTTTTATTTCATTTCAGTCAACTTTTTAGGATTTTGGCACAAGAATTTCAGCATTCATAAAAAATACTTTTCAGACAAAAACATGATGAGACTAAAAGTGACATCATGCGTGGGGTTTTGCCACATCATTACAAAATACTGATAATATTTCGCAGATTCAGACTGAGCTGAGTGGTAATTAAAATTTTTAGTTGCAATTACTGAATATATGTATAAATGATCTCTTTGTAGTAACAATAATTACAATGGTCAAGATTATAGTATTTTATCATGATGCATCACAAATTCTTGGCACATTTATCAAAATCAGCCATTATCTCAACTTTTACAAAACACTGACTTCAGGTACATAGGTATCATGTGAAATCAAGATTTTACTGTAATTAGGTAAATATGGGAATTAAAAATTTATTAATTTTTGTAATTACAATACATTTACCCAAAAATAAAATGGTTTTTTTCCAAATTTAGCCTAAGAAAAACATGGGGTCATTTTATAATTGGGCATATAAGGTATATGCATGTGTGTTATAATTATTATATAATTACCATGGAAAATAAGGTATTAGTGGAATTCTTTCTTCATCACCTTATTTATTTATATTGTGTGTGTACATGTGTATACCATACAATAAATACATGATTCACAAGTTTAGAGAGAATCATGGTAAAATAATGTAAGGTTTTTCTATATTTAATATCTTCAAAATACTTGGGGTAACAATAGAAAGTTAATTTACTGATTGATTAGGCTAAAAATGCATGACATAGACTATATTTATCAGTCACAAAATAGGATGAGGTGGTATCAATTATTTACCTGTTCAGCTGTTTCATGATCTGCTTCAAAGTCATAACGCTTAAAGCGAGGTACCGGTGGTCCATCAATTTTTAACACAAGACGAAATGTAGAATATCGACTGTGCTTATCAGTGAGGTCACATGCAGCGATGGCTGTGGCAACATGGCAGATTGAAGCTGAGGTAGTTGAGGATGAGGTGGATGGGAGAGAAATTGAGGAAGGGGAGCTTGAGGAAGACGTTCTTGACCGGCGAAGCATCCAAAATCTAGGCCCTATTCTCTGTTGACCTACAGGATCCATCTCAATCTTCTCTCCTGAAATGCCTATGATAACAAAACATTTAATTTGGAAACCAAAGAACATTTTTTTTTTAACTTTCATTCCTACTGAAGAACACAATAATGAAAAATTGTACGACTGTGAATGAGCTAAGGTTCTCTAGGTGCACAAATTTCCATCTTATAAGTGCATTCAGTCATGGATAAATTTAATATACACACATCTTGTTAGAGGAAAAAGAATATCCTGTCACTATATGATCCAAGTTTAACAAATTAGCTTTATATAATCATAGTAATAAGACTGTACCAAATATTGCAATACTCCTGCATGGTTTCAGTATATTCATTAAATAAGTTCCCCTCATATTACCCTCAAACTCCTAATGCAGTTGGAGAATTTTATTTACTCCGGTAATTACCAAAACAATGCAAATGAGAGGGGGGAAATATATAACTAGGAGGCATTTGCATACACTGCCTTATTATATATGCGTTAACGGTACCTACATTCCAAGGTCAAAGCATTGTATGTATAAAAACTATTTCCATATCTCTATCCTGTTGAGAATTTCTAATATACCTATTCAGAATTAAATAATATAAACATATGAATGAACTCATCTTTTTGCTTCTGACCCATTAAATGATTGCTCGTCGTTTAGAACATTGAAATTAAATGAAAAGGAAACCTTGAGAAGCATGCAAAACAATTCAACACACTTAACAAAACCGGAAAATGGGTAGGACACTTTACCATTTAAATAAATTTATGGAGCAAAAGTCAGTAAGTAGTATAGATAATTGTCATAGTATTCAAGTTGTTAAGAAGATCCATCCAAGATACATTTTAGGATGTTGGCAATAAAAACATTTCAAACCATTATTAACTGTGACTAATACAGTAAACAATTCATGTCTCAGCAAAATGCATTTTAATTTCAGATATAAAGACAAGAGTGCAGTTACCAAGGTGGACCTCATTCCTAACACGCATTCTCCCCAACACAAGGACACGAAAGGACTGATAAAGTGGAGCTTCTAAGGCAGTCATGTGACCCCTCATTCTCTGTTGATCTTCTTCCTCGTCTGTCAAATAAAGTGATCAGTGAATAAATAATGACTTCCCATCAATCAATACAAAAAATATTAATTTACAGATTGACAAAAAAGCAGGCATAACTGTAGAGTATTTAACAATATTAGACAAGGTGAGTACATTGTACAATGAAATAAATCACTAAAAGATGTTCAAGTATCAATAAATAGAAAAATAATAACATATAATATTATGTGATGAATGCAATTAAGGAAAGCAACTACAGTAGAAGTCCGTTTTAGCGAGTATGGCTTATAACAAGAGTATCTCTACAGTGAGTGATCGTTTTGCGTTGGTTGTTCCACGTGTTAAAACATAAGGAGTTCTGCTGGTTATTACGAGTGGTGATACTGCACTATAGTGAGTAGGTTTTGCAGTGTTTGATGCTTGGGGTTGCATAGCTCGCAGGATTCCAACACTCATTACATTGTCATGCCTGGCGAATCTGCATTGTAAGGAAGGCTTTATGAGAGACTTTTTGGCGATTTTACGAGCAGAGACTGTGATTTTATGCCACAGACTTTTCTGGGGAATGACTGAACAACTTATTTTGGAATCTGTGCTACAGTCTGT
>WURS02050895.1:0-10966 GCA_011762765.2 Rhinocypha anisoptera | reverse complement strand
ATATATGTAATTGGCAATTTTATTATTATTTTCAAAAAAATATTTTGAAAAATTGATAATTTATGATACCAAAAATTTTTTAAAACCAATAAAAAATTATTTTTAAATCTTAACTTATCTCTCTGTCTTTAATTTTATTGTCTCTCTCATTTCAAATTAATTTTATTAAAATTAGAATAAGAATTTGAAGTAAAATTAACTGCAATTTTGAGTTTTTCAAATATTTAAAACAACTATTTCCACTCAATCTTTTGACTTTTAACCACCAGTGTCGAAATAGCCTTACTATCATATGTTTTTGCCAAAACACAGATCACGTGAGGTATTTTCTCTTGTGCAGTGTGTTGTGTATACTTGCGCTACTTTGCGTAATCTTCTTTCGTCTTTCGTCACCTCTCTCTCTCTCTCTCTATCTCTAGTCACCATTCAAGATGTTCTAATTTTTGCCCCCATTAATAAGATTTGTAATTTTTGTTTCTCGAATTGATTACGAATTTGAATGAAAACCTGAGAAATGGCTTCAAAACAAGCAATAGCTGCAACGGTGAGAGCTGTTTCCACTACGAAGAGCTTCATCTCGAATCGAGCCGCTATTCATCTGGTAAAATTAATTAATCGAACCCATTCAGTGATAAACTGATTGATTGATTATTATTGATGAAAATAAAATAATTTATTTTTTTAAATATATTATTTTTCAGACACCAGCAGCGGTAGAACGTGTCAAGTCGTTGATGAACGAAAGAGCTGATGTGGTTTGTTTATTTTTATATTATTGATTGATTTGTTGCTGAATATGTGTCGAATTAATCACTTATACATGTTTTTAGATTGGCCTGCGAGTCGGTGTGAAGCAACGAGGATGCAACGGACTCTCTTACTGGCTCGACTATGCCACCGAGAAGAGCAAGTTTGACGAGGAGGTGGTTCAAGATGGTCAGTTTTGTTTGGTAGTTTGAAGATTCGAGTTAGTGAGAGATTCGAGTCCATTTGTCAATTTTAAGAGAGTTTGGATTCAAATTCAACGAGAGAAAGAGAAGTCGATCCGAATTTGATGTGAATTCGATTCGAATCGAATGCAAGAAGAGAGGTCGACTCAAATTTAAAAAGAGTTCAAATTAAATTCAAAAGGAGCTCGATTCGAATCGAATGCAAGAGAGAAGAGAGAGAGAATATCGATTCGAATTTGATGTGTTATTCGAATCGAATTAAAGAGAGAGAGAATTCGATTCGAATCAAATGAATGAATGAAAGAGAGAGAGAGATGTTTATTCGATTCGAATCGAGTGCAAGAGAGAGAATTCGATTCGAATTTAATGTAAGTGTTATTCGAATCGAATGCAAGAGAGAGAGAATTCGATTCGAATCAAATGAATGAATGAAAGAGAGAGAGAGATGTTTATTCGAATCGAGTGCAAGAGAGAGAGAGAATATCGATTCGAATTTGATGTAAGTGTTATTCGAATCGAATGCAAGAGAGAGAGAGAGAGAGAGAATTCGATTCGAATCAAATGCATTAAAGAGAGGGGATTCGAATCGAATTTATATTTTTGTTGTTAATATAATTCCATATTTACTTGATTGACCTAATTTATTCTCTCTCTCTGTCTCACTCTGAAGGAGCCCGAGTATTGATCGACAAGAAAGCCCAACTCTCCCTACTGGGCACCGAGATGGACTATGTCCAATCCAAGCTCACCTCCCAGTTTATCTTCAAGAATCCCAACGTAAAAGGCACCTGTGGCTGTGGGGAGAGTTTTCGCATCTAGCACTGCACAAAACTCAATTTGATTAGAAAAAATAGAACCAAACAAATTGTAGCCTTCTTGTTATTATTATTACTATTATAAAATTGTTACACTTTTTTGTATTATAAAATATATAACTTTGTTATTATTATTACTATACAAGTAAAATATAAAATAAATAAATCTCTTTCTAGACGCAATATATTTACACAGTATAAATAAATTTATATAATAGGAATAACTTTGTCTATAATTTTTATATATTTAAAATAGAATTATTTTGTAAAGAAATATCAAGCAGAAACAAACAAGGAGAAGCTAAAGAAGAAGGAGAGTATCATCAAGAGTTATATTATGGCTCTAAACTTAACCAGTTGGAAACTTTCTCATACACTGATTTGTGTTACTGGTCTTGAAAGTGGCCGCAACACACAAACCAGTGTAAGGGAAAGTTCCCGGGAACAAAAATGATGGTTAAGTTTAGAGCCATATATAGTTATATAAAACGATCACGGTGACATATATAAGCAGGGTTAATTGTTTGAGTTGAATTACGGGAATTACAACAGATTTTCGCTCTATACACATTGCAACATAGTTTTTTGATCACGAATTAGAAAATGAGACATTTGTGTAAATGCAATTCGAAACAAGATGGGAACAAGTTCTCCTTTGATTTGAATTCATTCGAACGTAATTGTAAGATAATTGTATTCCAAATGAATTCAATTCAAATGTGTGTGTGTGTGTGAGTCTAGAAGATCGGCGAAGCAGAACTCTGGCTAGTGTAGATAACCGCGCCGACAAAGTTGATAGCAGCAGCAAGGACAAAGACGGGAAGCCATCTACCCTGAGATTGTGTGACCAATTCGGCGGTGAGAGGACCGCATAGAAGTCCCGGAATAGTGGCAAACGTGTTGGCAACGGCAAAAGTGACCGCCGCGTGACTCGGTGCCACATCAGTGTGATTGCTCAGGTGACCCGCCGAGTTGAGTGCACAGAACGACATGGCGAGACAGATCACCACCAAGGCACCCAGTAGAGATCCAAGTGCCGGCAGCAGGAGCATACATAGACCGGCTCCCAACAGACCGATTCCGGTCATCAAACGGCGAACCCAGAGGATCGACCACTTCCGTTCGCTGATCAAATTATCCGCAATGTGACCTGCACCTGTAATCACATTTCAACAATCAATTTAACAATACTGGGGTTTTTACTCATTGTATTTTACAAGGCTCTTAAGTGCAGTCTGCCTCTTTAAAAAAAAGGCCTAGCCTCCGACACCTAAATAAACCTAACTCAGTGAATCTTGCATGGCAAAACCAGTAAATCTCACGTACGGAAGCGCCTAGCTCCGCCTAAACTTATGCAAACCTAACCAAACCAAAACTCAAAGATCTCTCGTACGGCGTCGCCTAAGACAATGCATACCTAACTATAAACCTAACCCAAATTTCTCACGTAAGCCTAAACTTATGCAAACCTAACCAAACCTAAACCCAAAGATGCCTCGTACGGCGGCGCTTAAACTTATGCAAACTTGTTCGAATTCAATCGGTTGAAGATTCGATAAGTTACGAAAGAAATTCAAATCGAAATCAGTAAACAATAAAATTTAAACAGCAACAAACTTACTCTTTCAAATTCTAGAATCCAATGTTCTAGTTACCTTACAAGCATTCATTTGAGACACCTTTTCCCAAAATACCCGAAACCCAAATACAACTAAGATCTAATCTGTACAGTTTGCCAAATCTCAGAAAGCCAGACAACTATTTTGAATAGAGAGACTGCAGTTGATTTTTTCTAAAATCACTCTCTCCAGACTTACCAATGCCAGCAGCGGAATTGAAGATGTAAGGCAACGCGGTAAGAGAAAGACTCTTGGCATCGGCGCCCAGATACCTGGCCAGGTAGTAAGGCAACCACTGCATGATGATATAGTTGGACCAGTTCATTGCAAAGTGAGCTATGTAGATTGCCCACAGTGGCCAAAAGAGGACAAAGTAGCTCCAGTGGATGCGACTTGATTTCGAGTTCGATGCTTGACCTATTATTATACATTTTGGTTAGGTTTATCCATTTATAATTCTAAGAGCTATGCAACAAATTCAAATTAAATCGAGCGAAAATCGAGAAAGTTCAAATTCCGAAGCAAATTGACACGGAGAACTCGAAGATTTATGCACGAAAATAGAACTGAATCAGAATAAAATTCGAATCACAACAATTAAAGTTAGATTCGAATCGATTAAGGACAGTGAAAGTAGCGTAACTCTCACGGTACAAAAATGTGGGTAGCACAATAGAAAAATAACCGAACATTGAACATAGAACATGGAAAACAACGAACATATTATTCATCTTCTTCTTATATATTAAAGAAAAGTATGGTCGTAGGTTTCTATGTTCTATGTTAATTTTCTGGCATTTTTTAGTTTTCTGCCACATTGCTTTCATTGTGCTTAACAGATTCGAATCCAACTTTCGTTGTTGTGATTCGAATGAATCACCGATTCGAATCTAATTATCATTGTTGTGATTCGAATCCTTAACCGTTTCGAATCTAACTTATTGATTCGAGTCGAATGAGAGAAAGCAGATTGCACTTACCTGGCATCAAAGGTGCCTCGATATCCTCGAGTGCCACCGCTGACTGGTGTTTAATGTCAAGTTGATGTGACCGGTGATAGAAGCGAAACCAAAGGACAGTCCAAACCATGCCTGCAGAGCCCATCAGGTAGAACATCAAAGGCCAGTAGAGGTGAGAGGTGACCAGTGCCGACACGGTTTGCCCTACGGTTCCTGCTGAGATTAGATAACTGAAGGCACGCGACCGTTGAGAGATGGGCACGTGATTCGAGAACAACTGAAATATCATCGGTAGACCTAAAGTGTGAAAAAGAAAGAGAATGAGTCAGAGAAAGAGAGTGAGTAAAAAAGAGAGAATGAGTAAGAGAAAGAAAGTGAGTGAAAGAGAGAGAGAATGAGTAAGAGAAGGAGAGTGAGTAAAAGGGAGAGAATGAGTGAAAGAAGGAGAGTGAGTGAAAGGGAGAGAATGAGTAAGAGAAATAGAGTGAGTAAAAGAGAGAGAATGAGTAAGAGAAGGAGAGTGAGTAAAAAAGAGATAGAGAATGAGTAAGAGAAGGAGAGTGAGTAAGAGAGAATGAGTAAGAGAAGGATAGTGAGAATAAAAAAGAAAGTGGGAAAGAGAGAGAGTGAGTGAAGAATGAGAGTGTGAGAGAGAGAGAGAGAGAGAGAGAGAGAGAGAGAGGGAGAGAGAGGGGGAGAGAAAGAGAGAGAGAGAAGGCGCCGTGGTAAAAAAACATCGGCCTAGCCGTCAACACCTAAATAAACCTAACTTAGTGAATCTTACATGACTAAACCAGTAAAGATTTAGCTAGCGCCGCCTAGGTATATGCAAAACTAACTAAACCTAAACCGAAAGATCTCACCTACGCAAACCTAACTAAACCTAAACCAAAAGATCTCACCTACGCAAACCTAACTAAACCTAAAGCGAAAGATCTCTCGTAAATAATAAAGGTGAGTGCTTGCAAACCTAAGCCTTCGCCGAATCCGAGTAGAATGCGAAACAAGATGAAGAGGTAGAGATTGGATGCGATCCATGGCGTGAGCAGGGTGGAGAGTGACCAGAGAAACACCGAAGCGGTCAACAGGTTTCCCGCTCCGTACTTGTGCGATGCGTGCGCTCCGATTATCTGCAATTCAAACTTGAGTTTATTCAAAGTCAAATGCAAATACAAATTCGAATCAAATCGGTATAAAATTCGAATCACAACACAGAAAGTTAGATTCAAATCGGTTAAGGATTCGAATCACAACAGTGAATGTTAGATTCGAATCGGTAACGAATTCGAATCACAACAGTGAAAGTTAGATTCGAATCGGTTAGCTCTCACACTACAAAAACGTGGGTGGCAGAATATCAAAAATGACAGAACATTGAACATAGAATATAGATAACCACGATCGGAGAATTTAAAATTGTTCAAAACTATTACTATTTGAATCATAGAGATCACAAATTAAACTGAATTCAACAAGAATTCCAATTGAATCCACTTGAAAAATGTTTAACCCTTAAGGCGCTATCGGGACGTATGTGTCCCGCTCATTCAATTCGCGATATAAAGCTTATCTTTTACTGATAATCTTTGGGATCGAAAGAATTAAAACAAAACACGTGTTTGGATTTACCTGACTAGTGATATATCCGACGGCAAACGAGCTGAGAATCCAGCCTTTCCAGTGAATATCCCAGCCAAACTGGACAGCCATCGGAAGGATGGCAATCGGCATAATCACCCGATCCGCCGAACTGATCAGATTGGCCACCGTACACAAACATATTAACCGATAGGTCGGTGTTCTCATATCACACTTTTTTCAAATCGAGACTAAAAGCAATCAAAAATCAAAGCGCAACCCAAAACAACAACAACAAACTATTTCTTATATTAATAACCAAATTAATATAATCATTTTTAAGGTAGTAAAATTTTCAAACAAAAACGAAAACAAAGAATCTACAAACAAAAATTCTACCAAGAAACTGACACGCAGACAGAAAGAAAGGGGAGGAGAGAGAGAAGTTGGGAGAAAAGATGTAAACAAGACGGCTATTTCGACCTACTTGACAGCAAAAATAGCCAAAAGCATTGTTTTGGTTCTTTGCATGCACAAACATCAAAGCACACAAACAAACAAACCGGGTTATTTTTTGGATTTTGTTTGTTCTTGAATTCTTTGTCGGAATTCGGAATCTTCTTTTTGACTATAAAAATGGAACGAGAAGAGGAGAATCAACTTACCGAAAGTCTCGGTTCGGCCTTTCAGAAGATTTTGGATGTTCACGAAGAGCTTTCCACGAGTACTCTATCTACCACGGATCCCAAGTATCAGGTTTGATTTAGTTCAATGTTCTGTCATTTTTGTCGTTTTCTGCCACTTTTTTTTGTACTGTGAGAGTTACCCTTCTTCTACTGTGCTTTAAATAATTCGAATCCAACTTCGTTGTGATTCGAATTCTTAATCGATTCGAATCTATCTTTCCCTC
The DNA here is from genome assembly GCA_011762765.2 of Rhinocypha anisoptera. Taxonomy (NCBI): domain Eukaryota; kingdom Metazoa; phylum Arthropoda; class Insecta; order Odonata; family Chlorocyphidae; genus Rhinocypha; species Rhinocypha anisoptera. Next base: position 4,135 of record WURS02050895.1, on the reverse strand, counting down.
TGTTGTGATTCGAATTCATCACCGATTCGAATCTAACTTTCACTGTTGTGACTCGAATTCATCACCGATTCGAATCCAACTTTCACTCTGTTGTGATTCGAATTCTTAACCAATTCGAATCTAACTTTCGATATTGTGATTTGAATCTAACTTTCACTGCTGTGATTCGAATTTTATTCTGATTTGATTCGATTTTTTTCATAATAATACTTCAAATTAATTAATTTGTTTTTATATTTCTAGGAAAAGGTGAATGATGCAATCACTCGGTTGGAAGATATGACACGAAGTGTGTCGTTGCTCGGTGTTTTCTCCGCCAACGAATCGATCGAAGAGGTTCCAACCGAACACCTCAAATATCTCCTCTTGCCCGCACTGTTGGCAGATTTCACCCTGAGAAACCTGGCGTATGATCGAGTGAATGTACTCGAAACGGCGGAGATCTACTACAAGGACTACGTGGGAAGGCTCAATGACTATCAGGTGAGGATAGATGGTTTTTTAAGTGAAAGATTCAATTCGAAATTGATATAGATTCGATTTTTATGAAAAGAGTTGAGTTTGAAAGAATTTTTTTGAAATAATTTGTTGTTGATTCGATTTGATTTTTCAAAAGAATTCGAATCTATGATGATGATGAAATCAAATTCTTAAACATCTAAAGTTTTGAAAATTCGAATTCGAAAGAATCATAATCACTTCAAATTCGAATTCTAAAATATCTAACCTCTGCAAAATTCGAATTCAAAAAATTGAATTTTATTAATTCGAATTTTAAAATATCTCACCTCTGCAAATTCGAATTTACAAAAATCATATTTCTGCAGATGTGAATTCGAATCGAATCACTTCAAATTCAAATTCTAAAATATATAATCTCTGCAAAATTTGAATTCGAAAGTAACTAACCTCTGGGAATTTGATTTCAAAAGATTGAATTCGATTAATTCGAATTCTAAAATATTTAATCTCTACAAATTTTATTTCTTTGATAAGTTCTGAATCAAACTATGAATTATAGCATTTTTTGTGACTTTGAAACTTGACTTTTTTTAAAAAATCGTTTCTAGGTATGTGACATTGAACTCAATCCGAACGAGGAGGAGAAGGGAGAAAAAGAGGTATCCGTACTGAAGAAAGATCCACTGATCAAGAGTGCCCAACTTCGCGATTCGAAGATTAACCGATACCGGGAGATGAAGGAACTGGAAGATCAGCTGTCCCAGTTGAAACGTCTGATCATCGAGCAACAAACCAAAGGATTGAGTGTGGATGAAGAGGTGGAGAGGAAGTTCTACCTCAAGTTGATCCATCGGTGGCTTAATCGAGCTATTGATGAATTGGCAACGGTTGAGATGGAGAAACCGATGGCTGCCATGCGAGTTGCCATGATCACTCAAGGTCAAGGCGATTCATCTAAGTCTATGGCAAGTCGGCCTAAGGTGAAACCTAGACCACCGATTATCATTACGAGGAATGAGCTTCAGAAGAAGGTTTATGGCATTGGATACCCGGGAGTGCCTACGGTTACTATTGATGAGTTTGTCAATCAGAAGATTCAAGAGGGAAGTTTGGCCCTTACGGATCAGAATGTGTAAGTCGAAAATGAAGCCTAACCTAACCCAAACCGTACATATTCAACGATATCTTTCTCTCTCTCTCTCTCTCTTACTCCCTCTCTTTTACTTACTTTATTCCACTCTCTCTCTCTCTCTCTTACTCTCACTTCCCCTCTCTTATTCTCGTTCTCTCTTTAACTCTTTTTCTCACTCCCTCTCTCTCTTTAACTCCCTCGCATTTTCTTTCTCACTCTCACTCTCTCTCTCTCATTCTCACTCTCTCGCTCTCTCTCTCTCTCCCATAGATATTCCAACTCGCTGTACGACTGGGCGAACAATCCCGAGAAGAAGAAGCAAGAAGAGTTGTGCGAGGAGGAAGGCAAAGAGAGGCTGATCGAAAGGGAAGACCCGCAAGAGTTGGCACGCATGCGCGCTATGGACGACTGGAAAGATGGTATGGGAAAAGTCACACTAGTTGTATTCGAATCCTACTAATTCACACATTTGTTTGGTCTATCTATCTTTATTGTAGACCATCGACGTGGCGAAGGCAACCGGCACAACATGGGTTAACAAGATCCATTTTGAACTCTTCTAAATTGTTATTTGTTTTTGTTTTCTTCATCTTCATCTTCTCACTTATTTACTTTCGTACTTTATTATCCTATTTGTTTATTTGTGCACAAGTTGATCAAGTACACATCACAATTCATATGAAGGCGATATCGAATGCATATCGAATGCAATTTTATATATTCTATTTATTTTCATTGTATTTCTTGTGATTGAAAAAAAATATTAATTACATATAAACTTGAATCCTTTGTTTATTCATGTTTGGATGCCGATCTAGGCCAAATTGAAAATCTATTGCTCTCTCTCTCTCCCTCTTTAAACCGACCATCAAATCAGACTTGAATGCTTGGAGAGATCAGAATTAGGATTTGTGACAATTAGGAAATTTACAAGAGGGAAGGCGCTAAAACGCCGTCTGCCTCTTGTAAAAAACGGCTACCTAACCTAAACCTAAATTCAAAGATCTCCCGTACGGCGGCACCTAGCGCCGCCTAAACCTAAGCAAACCTAACCTAACCTAAAACAGTGAATCTTACATACAGTAGTGGAATCATGATGAATCACATGATTGCTTTGGATTCAATTGTGTCCTAGTGTTTACATAGGTGAAATGCACAAAAAAATCAGAGAAAATAGTGGATTGCATTGTTAATCCGAATCATTGCAAGAATGGCTAATAAGATAACCCTTAATATATCTATCTAAAAAAAGGTAGAAATGACTGCAAATATCAAGCAATACTCTCGAGTATTACAAGTCAATAACTTTGTTTTGAATTGAGAAAGAGAGGAGAGATGGGTAATTACAAAATAAGATGGTGCAATAATCACTTAACTGTTATCGCAGTCCCTTATCGAGAAGTGTTGCTGTTATTTTTTGGTGAGTATATATATAAAGTAGAACAGGAGTTTAGGCATCATTTGCAGTGTAGAATTCTCTACTTACTACTAAAAACTGTATTTAAACAAAGATGATAATGGTGAGATTAGCTCTTTGTCTTGTGGCACTTTGTTCTCCCACTTTTATCTCTGCTTGTAAGTAGATAAGATTTCTTGTGGTTTGTCTTTCGAACTTAACTCTTTCTTTGCAAGTTCAACCGAATGTCTATGTCAAGTCGGATTCATCGGACTCGAATGATCCGTTTGCCTACCAAAACGTGCATTGTATGGTCAAATCCAATGTTGACCTGATCGATCAGCTTCTGACCGAATTCAACCAATTCATGAAACATCCCACTCGAAATACTTCCCAACTTTCTCCCCTTCTCACCGAAGCCAGTCAGATTGGCAACGATTCTTGGAAACTTCTCGAACGATTCGAGTTGAACTTCCGCAACACCCAATGGCAGAGTTTCAGCGTTCGACACCAGTGGCAGTTGAATGCCTTTACCTGTCTCTATAACTTGCAAACAGAGATTCGAGCGGCACTCACCTTGTCTGGAATACGGGACCAGATTCTACCCGTAGCTAGACCTAGATATGCTCGAATCGACCAACTGGTTCCAGTTGATGATCCCATCTTGGCAGACCTCTTCACCGTGATAACCGAGATCAACACAACTGACCACCTGGTGGCAGAGTACTTCAACACTTCCATCAAGGTTAAACCGACTCGTGACGAGATTCTAGCTCAACTTGATGGACTCGAATCAAGCATCAAACAATTGCATGAGGATTATCGCAAGTCGATGCATGTTGTGTGGGATCGACTCTATGAGAATGGTCAAGAGTTGGTACCGGAGAATGAGGCTCACATTCGAGTGATGCCACTCTACATTCGCTTTGTCACTGGCTATGTTCAAGACTTTAGGAAACACTTGCAAGCTAGTCTTATCTAGTTAGGCACTTTACCTACCCACGTAAATTCAAAGCAAGTAAAAAGGCAGAGAAAAGTCACTTGCTAAAGTTGGCTTAAAGCAAACTCAAAGCACATATCTTTTGGGTTGCTTTTGACTTGCTTTTAGCAAATCTTAGCAAAGATTTAGAACGAAGCAAGCAATG
>WURS02050884.1:0-10967 GCA_011762765.2 Rhinocypha anisoptera | reverse complement strand
AATACACTTTTTCTACCTATCTGGTAGTTAAAGCTTAACAAAGACTTTAACAGAGAGTCATAATACCGGCCCTAAGACCTTGACTTCTAAAACGGCTCTTCAACCGCGATGCCGTGACATGGTGCGCCGGAGGTGACGGTGCATTATGCAGCGAGGGATGAAACGTATTCATGGTGAAAACACTTTTTTATTCAGGCGAAAGAGGATAGAAGAAAATACAAACCCTCAAAGTAGGGAAGGGTAATTGCAATTCAAGATCGCTATCAACAATACTAACTATACGTATAACGGAAAAACTGGCCGATTTTGGGAGAAAAAAGCCATCAGAAGTTTCTCACCGGAAATTTCACTGGTGAGGCTAATGGATGTTAAAAAACCAAAGAGAATCCAAATCTGAACATGCATTTGTTTATAATCGTCGTTTAATTGCAAAAATTAGAGATTTTTCAGGATTTTTGGTGGAGAAGAGCAAGTTTCAGTTTTAGAGGAAAGGTCAGAACAGGCAAGTTGTAGATATTAAAAATATCTGCAAAATGAGTCGTCAAAACTGAAGATTAGTTTACTGTAAAATTACATAAACACGTAAAATGAGCCTTTGGCTACACAATCATAATCTATTGTGACACATGCGAGGCAAATTGATAGTGTAAAGAGGAAAGAGGGACCGTCATGAGGAGAAGGGGGAAGGAGGAGGCATCATGCAGGATGGATGGGTACAGAGTCGAGCGATCTTGGGATCGAGGGACTCGTGAATGAATTACACGATCACAAAGGTAGGAGGGACTTGATACCGTAACACCGGACACAAAGGAGCACGCAATAATGACGTGTGTACATACGTGATGACTTCGACACGCGCAACAATGCTGTCCACTAACAAGCGCCCAACTCGAGGACCACATCCTGGGTCTCTGAACGCGGAATGGAAGGGGCATTTATGACTTCCATTTCATTGCTTTTACGAAGGAGCTGCCCTCTCCTTCCAATTTTCTCCTTATGCGTCATTTATAGTTGCCAGTCTTTATAATTAACCTCGAATTGTGGAAGAGGTTACTTAGGACATACGTGTGGAGTATACATTCATACGTAAGTGAGAAGTGGACTATTACACCTTCATTGGAAAGGAAAAAAATAAAAGCAATGGAATTATGGAACTAAAGATGAATTTTGAGAATTAAATGGATAGACAGAGTGACTAATGAGGAAGTATTTCGATGAGCCAGAGAAAAGAGGGAAAATAAAATACACATGCTGGAAGAAAAGGGAATTCAACAGGGAAAATATTTGGGCACTAAGTGGAAACCAATACGGAAGGAACCATAGGAGGGAAGAACCCTAGAGAGGCCTGGGTCAAGGACGGCACAGAGAGTGGCAGGTGACAGGATCACTTGGAGAGCTGCGTTAGATAAACCAATCTTCGGACTGCAAACAATTAAAGGAAGCTGAGCACCGTCTGACGCACAAATGTGCGTCCATTATTTGATAACCAATGAACCAATGAAACGTACTCCGAAGGTTCTTTGAAAGAGTTACGATAAGAGTAAATTTACAACAACAGGGAAACTAATTGGGCAGATATTGAGGCATAATAGTAGGTGAACAGTTAATTAGGAAGGATCTTAGTAGTGGAGAGCCCTAAGGATAGACCAACACTTAGGATGTCTTTTGAGACAGAATAATGGAGAATGTTACAATTAGGAAGTACAATGGTATGGAGAGGCTGGCAGGTTGGTATTTTTGAGAGCTGCTACAAAACAATCTTCGAATTTATAACCCTCGACGATGAGCCTTTCCAAGTGTAGGGTTATAGTTTTTATGATGCCAATGACTTCCGAAGAATCCAATTCGTACTTCTGAATCAACGCGTGCCGCCGCCGCTTCTTGGGCATCAAAACAAATAACCGTCACAATGACCGATCAAGTGAGATACAGAGATGATATCTGGCAGGGTTTAGAAGTGTGCTTTGTCGACGTTCGGCTTTAGGGCGCGACCTCTTCGACGGGCGGGCACCGAGCCATGAAATGCGCTCCGCACGCGGCCTCGGGGCTCAAATGTCACCTTGGGATCCCAGGCCCTTTCGTTCCTTGTTCCGTCGTTCACATCGTCTCGCACCACGGAATATTCATTCCTATTTCCCGAAAAATTGACACATTTCCTCGAAAGAAACCGATATTCTGAGAAACTGCATACGAAAATACATCAAGGTTTCTCATTCCGTTTCTGCAAAACATTCCAAATCCTGTGGTCAGCGATAGTTTCAGGCTTAACTATGTGAAGTTCTTTCATCCTGAATAATATTAAAAATACAAATTGTGAAACTGCAGTGTATTTTTAATATTATTCAATTCCAAATCCTTTATCTTAAATAGGTAATGATATAGTGGTATCCCCGTGATTTCTTAGATGCGTCGACAGGAATTGCGTTTGAGGCATAAACACAAATCTATTATAGGCGTAACCCATTGAGGATTCCCGAGTCGAGGCGTCACCAATTCATTCAGAAACCCTTGAAAGCTTTATTGTGCAATGTTGTACATATTACTCTTGGAAAATTCGAATCAATGGCAGTTACCAGGAAACAAAGATATATTTAGGATCTCATTAAAGTAAGATCACTTCAGCGAAGAACTAAAAAATATATTACAAACCCCGACATACTACGGTAGATCAGATCATGTACATAAAATCAGAGAGATAGACTGTCGAACAGATAGATATAAAATGTCATTTTTTCCTTGCACAATTAGACCCAATTAAATATAATACTTAGGGTATCTATATTATCTTGCATGTTTAAAAAAAATTAAGTGTTAATTGATTTTTCCCGCATGGCATGCATTTTCTTTTGTCATTGAAATTTTTGCACGCAAGTAGTTTCTCTCCGTGTTAGTTACGTGTAATGTATGTGGGCATGTGGGGATGCATGCCTGTTTATGGCTCACTCACTCACCTCCTGCCACGCCCCCCTTGCGGCGGCTTATGCAGGGTAATGCGTAGACGTAAAGCAATTATCATTATTACTTCAATCCGAAGATTGGTTGGGAAGAGTTTGATTTTATTTGACGGTCTCCAGTCGTTAGCCTTAGCACGTTTGCAATGCCTAGTCAGTCAGACTCCGATCACAAAGACCCAAGAAGATGCCGAAAGCAAAGAAATTTCAAAAGAAAATGGAATGACATGGGAACTCATTTAAGTGACCTGACTATTTGTTATCACAATTAAATCGACGGGTCTATAAAACACGTCACACGACCTAATGATATTCGGGCGCCGGCGTAAAATTCATGGCGTAGGCGGCTGTATTCAACCTAACTCCGGGACGAGAAATGAACGAGATGAATGAGCGACAAGAACGAATGAGCCTGAATGAGACATGGAATTTTTTAGACGCTGCGTCTAGAATCTCCAGACCCATCGTAGACATCCTGATGCGTCGCGCAACACGTATCATTAATATTTTAACATTACCCGGGGTTATTTTGATCCAAGAAAAGCATTAGAAACCGAATATAATATACAGGATATCGACCGATACGTCGGTCACCCCGGTGCCAAACGATGAAAATATGTCGGAATGTCTATCGCCAGGGTGGATCTCCTAGTCGGGGTCCCCCTTGCTTTTAATTGAAAGACGCCTCGTCTCACAGTCGACGGTGACAGAAACACTGCTAATGGTTCTTATTTTCAATCAGTATCATCGAACATAATCATATTAGATTGATTGGATTGACGCACCGCTCCATCCACCTCATCGCAAACATCATCTCCAAGGAGCCCCATCGCTTCACGTCCCCTCAAAAGTATTTCCTCCGCAGTTCTAACTGGTATAACATTTAGCATCGTCTTCGTTAGACCCTCGTGCCCCAAAGTTGGCCTAATATAATGTTGCTTGCCAGTGATTTAAGGGTTACAGTCCCTTTGGCCTATAGACTCGCCTTTGCTAGAACCTTTGATAGGACCTTTTTGCTAGAATTTCGACCTTTCCTAGACAAGAGTGCGTTCACATACTTTTTAAAAGATTTTTTCTTTTTTCAAATCCAATAGAGCTCATCACCACCACCACCGTAGCGGACATCAGATTCACGGATCCCGCAGGGCCAAGGTTAACTTTTCTTTGTCCCGTTCTTGAGAAGGCTATTATACAGAACTGTGATTTTTTCAAATGACTCCATTCGAGAAACTCCTTCTGGAGCTTGGGACGGAAGGAAAGGGCGAAAATAATATATACGACAATAAAGCCATCTCTTTCGAAGAGACGGTGCAACAAAGCGATTTCTCCCGCGCTGATCCGCGGACTATCTGCGATGTTTCCCGAGGGGCGGCGGACGTGAGCACTCGCTATGTTAGCACAACAGCAGGCTAATTGGATCGAAGAGAACAACATTACGGAACAAATGCCAAGGAAGGGGTGACGGCGGTCAGTCTGATTTATCTTACGCTTTATAAGGGGTCAACAAGAGCAAGAATGTCCCTCCGCCTTTAGGGAAAATCCCATGCTTGTTCCCAGCGTGGGGCCACAAAAGTTTTCTCCGCCAAAATCCCCGAGCTTCCTATTAGCCGAAGGTTATTCTTCGGTATTATCCATCGTCCTCCTACCAGGAACTTCAGAAAATCCCTGTTGTGTGAGGAAGCACCACCAACAGGTAGTGTGCTGGCTGCAGGCTCGTGTCAAGCTCGGGAAATTAGTTTCCTGGCAAACAACGACGGAGGATAGCGTTGTAAATATTTTTGTGTGTTCCGCGAGGTAGTCGATCCCCGGGTGTGGGGAGCCAACCACACCATCCCCTTTACATCGTAGAGGACTGTGTAAATGTTTGCGTTTCGTTGACCACGTTTAACGATTGGCCGTGGAACGATTTTAACGGGTGGAGTGAATTTAACGGTCCTGCATCGGGTTTTATTTCCCTACACGACGGGGGTATAGTCGGTTTTCGTAAGGGGAAAACAATAGAGAGTAAAAAAAACAAATGCGAGGTGTGTCAACCTCGCATCGATTAGGTCACAAGTGGAGTATGATGAGGCGCCATTATTTTCTCTTGTATCGGATTTAAAATGTCAACAGAGTGCTTCGAAGAGGAATAATTACGAGGTGCATGGGAGTATGCGTCGGATCCGAGTGAAGTCGTGATGAAAAGGAAGCAAAGGATCATTGAGTAAACTGCGGTCGAGTGGTATATTTAAAGAGAGGGGGAAGGACAGAATGATTTGTTTTAGAAAAAAAAAACCTTTGGAGTGGAGGTAAGTGGAGCGAATATAGTTTCTTCTTCGTGACGTCGCGGAAACTATTGGGACCTCGTACTTATCCATCGTCGGATTTAATAAACGAGAAATAGTAAGCAAGCGATGCGTTTTATTGTTCTCGTTTCTCAGCACGATTCACACACAGGATAGATTCAACGTTATTAAGCATTTATACAAATGTAATGGAGAACAAACCTAAAACGACGGTGAAAGGCCACACTTTAAAAATATTTGAAAAAATACAATAAGGCTCATTGCCACCAGAATCAACAATAATTCTTATTAAATTTTTTATAACGAAAGGATTATAATGATTCTTATCGTATTCCTACAAAGAGTTTATAGCAATGAATCCCATCATATTGTTACTAACAATGCGAGTTTCTAACACTGAATCTGATAGTAATTGTACAAAGTTTTCTGACAAATGCCTCCCCATCACCACTCTACATGAAGCTGACCATATTGAGCACTGCAAAATATATAAGAAATCTTCAAAGAGGTTCTAAGGTAAGTACTATAAGGCTAAGACTGAGGTTCTAAGGCTAGACACTAAGGAAGTGACCCTGAGTGAGTGTCTAAGCTTTTACGATAGACCCTTAGGTTAAGTTTCATTGGAAGAATAGAATATTTCGCGTGGAAGGAAACGACTAATATTTACAATAATAAATAATGTATAAAACTGAGAAAAATAACTTTACCGTAAATTTTCTTCGTATTTTCCCAATCTTTTTCGCAGTGCTTTGCAAAATTCACATTATATTTAACGACACACAAACAACTACAATTACAGGGCCGTTTGACATAACACCATTGACTATATACTCAGTGGTTCGGGGGTTTTGGTTTCACGTACGTGCAGGCAATAGAGATAGAGAGATAGGGAGATGCCACTTTTGCCTTAATGAGACCCGTTCAGAATAAGAGTTTGTTGAGTGAGAGAGGAAATGACGAGATTTCTAATCGGTGACACCTTGAATGTATGACATCTCGTGAGGAATGATTTAGAAGAAAAAGCAAAGGGAAAACCGAAGAGAGGAAGAAGGAGAAAGAAATTGATTTGTAAGAGGAAAGTAAATGGTATGGTGATACGAAGAGGAGAACGGAAGTCAGAGAAAGAGTTAGATAAGCACCAAGAACCTCCACCAGCAGAATACCGATGCCAGTGCAACTTCAATTATATGTTGTCTAGGATTCAATGGCATACCTTTCTTATATCTAATTATGGACACATCAATTACTCAACCTTTGCTAGTGAATTTTTAAATCTTTTTTAACATTGTCTCCCCAAAAAGATCTGTAAAAATAATTCCAAAAACAGAAAAGGCATATGGTTTACTCCAGGGTAACTGGCACTAAAAATGAATTGACTAGGTTGCATAACATTTATTCCTCTCCTAAGGTGGACTTCGATAGAGAGGCTCGTAATAATGTTAGAAAAGAGTACAATAATAAGATTATGCAGGCCAAACTCAAAGCACATAATGAATTTATTTTAAAGTCAGAGAATAAAACAGGGCATCCTGGGCTGTCATCCACGATGCATTTGAGACCAATACCTCATCCCCTGACATTACACTTCTTCCTGATGATCTAAATAACTTCATCATAAATTCTGTTGATGCCATTACCTCCACTGTTAACCTATCCTTACATGATGCAGAATCTTAACTCCATAATTTTAAAGTCACCACCTCCTTGTTTAGTTGGAAATGGGTTACACCATTTGAAATTTGTAATGTGGTTAAAAAACTTAAAAGATCAAAATGCACCGATGTATATGGTATGTCCAATTACATTATTAAAAAAAATAAATTTCATCGCTGAACCTTCTTCAACAATCTATAGTGCATGTCTCCAATCAGGAATTTTTCCTGATCCTCTGAAATTTGCTAAAACAATACCTATTTATAAAAAAGGTGACAGAAATGAATCTCCTAGTTATCGGACACTCTCTATCATCCCTATTTTTGGTAAAATATTTGAAGTTATAATAAAAAATAAACTTTTTTCTCATTTTGATCAGAACATTTTCGCCTCTGCAGTTTGGTTTCCGGCATGGAAAAACCACCATTCAAGCCGTAGATTAGGTAATCAATTCAATACTGCATGCCTTTGAGGAGAAATCCAAAGAACTACTAACAATAATCGATATCTCCAAAGCTTACTATGTGTCTTACACCCCTTGATGCTAAAAAAACTGGAGTATTAAGGGACTATGGGAAATCACCTTGGTATGATGCAATCATATCTTGACAATCGTAATCAACATGTTGAAATGGTAAAAAAACAAACATTCTTCCAGTCGAATTTGGTGTCCCTCAAGGTTCTGTACTGGGTTTCTTCTTGCTTCTTGTTATGATCAATGATGTTTCGTCTAACATCCATTGTAATATTGAGATGTATGCAGATGACACCACCCTTTTCAAAGATATAAGCACTCCACAGATGACAATGAAGTAGCAAGAAATCTTTCAATCATTGTCTCAAGCGTCAAGTTGGTTCTCAGCAAATGGACTTGTACTGAACACTGATAAAACCCAGCACTTGCAGTGTAGTCTGTCTCAACCCAGATGAGCACAGGTCAGTCAAATTGTTGGGAATACGCATTGACAGTAAACTAACTTGGGATCAGCATATCCTTGCAACATCTAAGAGACTTTTTAAGGCACTCTTCATGTTAAGGAAAATTATAAGACTTATTCCCATTCATTATATTAAAGCGTAATACTATTCTTTATTTCATTGCCATATCACATATTGTGGGGGATTGTGGGGAAAGGCCCATAATGTGCGGAAAATTTTTATACTGCAAAAAAGATCTATTATAACCATCAGTTTTTCTATCGATAGCGAACATTGTAGGCCTTTCTTTATAAAACTAGGCATTCCAACGGTTTATAGCATATATGTTCACCAAGTGCTTATGTATATCAAGGGTAACATTAGGAATTACATAACTAGATCTGAAATACATTTGCATAACGCAAGAAGAAAATGCCAAATTGATGTGACTCAGGCCAAATTGATTGACTGTAGGATCACCAAGTATCTTCGCCACTATGAAATATTGGGGATGAGAATGTTTAATCAACTTACCCCTGCAGCCTGGACTAGTATATCTATACGGAATTTTAGTGGAGTTTTATACTCATGGCTAATCAATAAACCTGTGTACTCAGTATCAGAATATTGGGAGACAAATAAGAATGCACTATCTTTTAGTATGTAGCCGTTCTCCCTTTATTTTGTTCACTAAATGTACATTTTTGTTGTGCTTTCTTTCATCTTTTTTTATTCTTACTTCACTTTTGATTTTCTGTTTAATTACTTTATTACAATCATCCACAATGTAAATACATTGAATTATGAAATATATGAATATGAATGATGACATATTGAAGGTCTATCTGGATCTTTTGTCACGTGGTAACAACGCGACAATTCCTGCGACGGATCAAAAACAATTCCGCAAAAGGGCTAAGAACCATCATGAGAAAATGATAATTCAAAAAAGATGACTTGAATTATTATTTTTTGTTAAGGGCCACGAATGAAAGAGATAAATTTCATGTGACAAGACACCTGTGCACACGGAGGGACTTTTTGTGAGGGAGGACGAGACTAGCAAAATATCTCTGCCTGCCTATGCCTAAAATCAGGTTTTCAAATCGCATCCGCTCACGCTAGATGTCATAAAATGCATAGCGAAGTGGCTTGCGGTTTGGATGGTGGGAGAGACGTCTTATGGGCTGGAGAAACCGTTTTCCAATTCCCAGCGTCATCTGACTGTTGCGAGGGTGTCTTATTTAATGCACGAAAGGCGTTTGGTTCAAGCGGGGTTCTTTTCCTTTTTGTAACATTCTAAAAAAATTATAGCAAACATATAAAAGATCTAGTCACCTATGCGGAAACTCCAGCCTTTGGAGCAATGGAATGTCTAACTAACGCACGACTTAAATCGAGTATCGTTCTGGTGTCGACTCGTCTAGGTGCAGGAAGACGACGAATTCAATAGTATTACGATCGATTTTATGGGAGTGAAGAGAGACAGTGAAGAGAAACAGCAAAAATTTGCAGGTGCCACATTTTTTTCATTGAAACGACCAGTTTCGAAGGGAGCAGTCGACTGTTCGACGAAATCCATCGTTCCGATAAAAGATTATGAAAGTTGCAAAGTTTTGTTATCCCTCTTTAGAAAGGCAACTTTGACACGCCCATTTTGCGCGACTCTCGACGGGACAATTCGACGAATTTAGATGTGCCCTCGCTCCACAGATATTTTCCCCGAAAAAGCGATCTAAACACTAGACATTCAGGAAGTGGTCGGCATTAATCATCGATATTATTCCCTTCCAGCGTCCTCACAACCTCGTTGTGTCTTCATTCCGAGTATAGATCGATATTGGAAAGGACTTGGCGTCCTCTATTTCTTAATCGGCACGGCGTATCAACTCCATTCCAAAATCTCCACCTCGGGTGTTGCGTGAATTTTGTTCGAATTCGATATCGAATCGACTTCCCAGGAGGGTAAATGCGCGCTACCATTGAATGTTTGGTGATCGTATCGGTGAACGATAGGCGACGCGTCGATCGTCGCTCGAGGATGGGTGTTTCCGGCTGGGAGCGGATGTTTACGTCATGACCACTCCGTTAGGGACTCCCATTTTAAAAAGAGACAAATTTCTCTCGGGTACGGAGGGAAGGAAATCCTGATTCCGTACCATAATATTTGTTCGAAGTGCAAGGTTGCATTTCGAGACATTAAACGAATTAGAAACTTTTCCGAGTAAAATTTATTGCTTAAATGCAACCTATGTTCCGTTGACATACAAAGTCACCAGGAGAGGGGAAATTACTACGAGCGCAGTTATCCCGCTACGGTTATTTCTGTTTCGAGATATCTAAAATTATAGAGTATGGACATGATTCCTCTCAAGGATGCAACTTGCTACCTAATTCTCCTAATTATTCTGATATGGATGCATGGAGACTTTGCCTTCAGGGAAACTACTATTATAAAAGGTGAGGATGTACATTTAAACGCCTGGTAACATGTGTATAGAATGACGCCCATGCAAAGTGAAATAAGTTACCGCAGTACACAAAATTAGCGGCACAACAAGAATGAATGCTAAGACGATAACAAAGGGAAGTGGAACCGTCTTCCACAGATGATAAAAATCGCAATTACTCTTTCCGTTCGATTGAGCCTTAATTATCAATACGCAAAATGCGATAACAAATGGAAAACCTGGTTACTAAGAGCCCAATTCACATTATGTATGTACCCAAAATCTAATGTAATCACCATAGAAAGTAAAAACCAATTCTGCGACGAAAGAGAGACATGAAAGCGGTATTTGAATTTTACTATTGTGTACTTCGCATTCTCAGCGGAATTGGAAAGTTATCTCATCACTCGTCGGACGTCGCTGGCTGCACAGTCGTGCCAAAAACAAAAAAAAGCAAACCGCAACGGCATTTCTGCTACCCCACACGCGAGGAATTTCGCGGGAAAGAAGACGTCACTCCCGGATAAATTAGAAATACCGTTCCAGGGAGAGGGCGAAGGGGTGATGGGGTTCCACCATAAGTAATTAAGAGAGGCCGAGTGCTCTCGGTGTGGGAGGGATGGGGAGAAAGGCGAGGGGGGGGGGGGGGGGGGGGGGACCTCTTCTTGCCGTGGTGGTGCGGCGGCCAGAATTCCCCCCACGCATAATAA
>WURS02050873.1:0-10967 GCA_011762765.2 Rhinocypha anisoptera | reverse complement strand
AACTATTCTTAATTACGGTAATATCTCCTCCGTCATTATTCGACAAGTAGTCTGTCGGCCTTTTCCCGCCCACATTGTAATAACTTCTGAGGTCATGGTTTTCCAAACTTTCGCATTTGTAAAGTAGACGTTCAAATATTTTTAAGAGTAATTAGCCAGCAAGTGAATGATGATTTGTGTAATTAACATTAAATGGAGTTGTTACTAAAATATTAATAGTTATTATTAATTTGAAATAGAATCCGTTTTGAGAATTAAGTAAACTTATTTTATATCGCTTTAAATCCAAACAAATTAAGCAGCATTTCTTTCGTAAAATAAATAACTCTGTAGTGACCTTTAGATCAACACTCACTTTATTGCAAGCGTGGTTATATTCAAGCGGTCATAGTTTATCAATATAAGGTGAAAAATTTTAGATCTTGCTGTGAGGAGTCATTTCAATGTAGGACCCTAACGAAACATAAAAAGATGAATGAATAGATGAATTTTGTTTTTGAATTCGTAGAGCTGGAAAAAAACCTTATAACAAAGCGGATTGGGAGATCTTGCAAATAAATTTTCCTAAAATATCGTGTATCAGAATGAACTACGGACAAGGAAGTTTGATTTGATCTACACAGACAGCAGTTATAGGATGTGGTGAGGGGAGATGTGTTTATTATACATGTGGTTGGGCTTAGTACTACGTGAATCCTCTGAGGCGAGGCTTTACGTTTCAAAAGAAGCGGGCGCCCGTATCCCTGTGATCAGCCAGGGACGTAGAAACCTCGCGCTAGAAATCGCGCCTTGGCCTCAGCCGGCTCCTTCCTTATCAGAGTGCCCTTCCGCGAATTTGTGTCGCGCAAACGGAGACCGGTCACGTTACGTGCTGCCTGGGATTCTTTGAGACGAGTGCATGGTGCCCCGTTGGAATGCACACTGCCCCCGCGAGGGCATTCCCCCAAAATTATCTGCCCCCATCCCCCGCGAAATGGCTCGGAGATTACGCTATGTAAACTTCTACCTGATCCGAATCGAGGAGACTTCCAGCATCTTCCCGGACGCTCAACCCCCATTCCTGCGGCGGCGTCCACCTTAGTTCGAGCTCTGCTAACCCTCTCCTCGGGTGACCGACATCTTTCCGGACGCTTGGGGTCTTCCGCCGAATATGTCTCAGCAAATCTCGAGGTTGTAAAAAACTTTGAGGATTTCACCGAGTTATTGAAACAAAGATTTACTTCCCTCATCTCGCCTTTATCATCGCAGAGCTCATCGTATTCAGCAGCCCCTCGAGTCCGTCTCCAATTAAGCCACTCGGCTCGGGAAAATTTCGCGACAGCTACAGGAAACATTTTCCCATCCTGCATTGCTGAGGTGGCCAAGGAGATGATGGAAAATGAGCTCCTAATGAAATTTATAGCAGGCTTTCGAGAAGAAATTGGCCGTTCTGTCCAAGTAAGGCACCCAAAGAATATGTTAGAGGCCGAAGAATTTGCCCTCAATGAGGAATATAATGTGCTGTGGGAGTAAAGGAATGGAGGCACAATGCTTGCACATATGCCAACTTGATGCCTCTCCAACCGAAGGTGTGCCTCACTACTCGGCAAGAAGAATTCCCTCTGCCCCCCCTACCATTCCGTTACAACCCCAAAGAAACCCGGCGCCAACAATTGATCTGATTAATTTTGACTAACCTGAGCTTGAAGTAAACGGAAACAAAGTAACCCCAAGTCATTTCACAGCCCATTCATCTACCTTAGAGAGGACGGAGCACAAAGTGAGCATGCGAAAGATAGGTAACGATTTGGCCGTGCCGTCAATGACTCCACTAATGCCAAGTTTTGAGTGCTGACGAATAAATAGGGCAGACCGCAATCTCTTCGGAAGAAACACTCTCAGGAACCGTTAACGGATCAAGGAACGGAGTTTTCCTCCGTTTGATGAACAATTTAATTATTTATCGGATATAGCGATAGTGCGCTTCAACTAACGACGCCGGCATTCAAAATCAGGATGGCTGACGGGTAGCCTACGTTAGGAAAAGAATCAACATTACACCCTTTTCGTTAGTATTAACCACCGCATGGAATCAGGAGTTAGCTGGGAAGATCATTTCAGTATACGAAAGAGAAGGAGAAATACTGGTGCTCCCCTCTCTTACGAAAGTCGCCGAAGACGGGACCGTGAACATTCTCCTTGGGAATGCTAGCAGCTACGAGCAATTCTTAAAAAGTGGCACAGAAATTATAGTGGAGGAAATGAATAAGGGATGCCATGTGCTTTCGTTTGATGTTGGGGAAGGAGGAGACACCGAGTTATGGCCAGAAGAAAAGAGGCAGGAGGAGTTGCTGCCACTCTTTAATTTCGATAATGTGCCAGAAGAAGCACGTGAAACATTGAAAAATTAATACTCCAATATTAAGATGTATTTTCCGATGGAAATAATCCTTTGGGATGCACCGACCAAGTGAAACATATTATTGACATAGGTAACACTCGGCCAATTAAAAAAAACCGTATCGAGTCCCTCAGGCCCTAAGACCAATTTTGGAGAGAGAAATTAACGTCATGCTAGCTCAAGGTGTCATTTCACTTTCTAAAAGCTCCTGGGCGGCTCCTATCACCTTAGTCAAAAAGAAATCCTCACCAGACGGGACTCCCCAATACCGCCCATGCATCGATTATCGCGCACTTAATAGTGTCCCAAAAAAGTAAGTCTTTCCACTGCCAAACATGACGAGAAACTTGACGTGACCGATATCTTTCCGGACACTCAATCTCCCTTCCCGCGGGCCTACCGTAGCTCGGACTTCGCGAGCCCCTCCCTCGGGTGACCGGCATTATATAAAGGCCGTGTGAGTGACTGGGGGAGTCATAATAATTATTCTGGGTTTGAGGGAATGTTTGGGGATGATTCATCTGTCTGTTGGCGTATGAGTGATCACTATGTTTCCAAGTAACATTGTTATGATCAGCGTACCAGTATAACAATGTTATTAGAGAAGTTTGTTTTTGAAGCCACTCGTTGATCGTAGGCTAAAATAAGGATTAAATTTATGGTGTAAAGTTGAGGCAGCTTACTTCAATGAAGTGGTTTAAGTCATATTTCAATCCTGTTCCTTGCACTACGGTAGATCGGATCACGAACGTAAAATCAGGGAGATAAATTGGGTACACAAAATATATTTAAAATGTTATTTTTTCCTTCGTACAATTAGAGATCTAAATTATAATTCAAATTCAATAGAAATAAATTCCCTCGAAAAAAAAGTACAAAATGAAATAAAAGTAACACTCAGCAAGTTATTGTCACCTATCTAAAGGCTTATTTCTGAATCAATACTCTCATCTTGCAACACTAGTAATTTATAAGACACTACTCGAAAAATTCTGACTAATGGTAGGATAAAGTTCTGATGGTTTAGTTCAGAAGGTAGAACTGGTTGGCTACTTAAAAAGGAGCACCACCTGCTATCTAATCAGAGCTTACTTCGTGTCTTCCATTGTGACATTGCTGTCACTTTTAATGACAACACAGATTGGTAATTTTCAAATGAATGTGGCTTATAAGATAAGTGAAGTTAAAATCTTGAACTGTGAACTGAAACTCTTTATGAGTAGTCCCACAGTTTTCCATTTAGAGTCCCACCTAAACAAAAGCCTAACTGGGGTCTATTTGTGTTTTGTTCTTAAATAAAAACCCATGAACCTGTACTTGAGGAGAAATCGAACATTTTTGTGACTTTTTTAGCATGATATTTTAAAGGTTTTTATTTACACTATTTTGTATTACTTTTTTATTTTAAAAAGTCACACTAATGCATTGTGAGTTCTAGTGCCAGCAATTTCCAAAAATAATCAAAAATACTTAAGTATTTTCTTATGTGCTGCAAGATTCTAATTCCGTGTGTAAACTGATGTGATTTTGAAGTAGCAGATAAATACGAACTTATTGTATTTTCTGGACAATATTTTGTCTTCCGTGACTTTTTTTTACAATTCCTCTTGGCTCTCTAGCCTATGAGCAGTTATGGTTAACTTATTATGCCTAACTTTTATCTAAGATAAAACTCAATCCAACCAATATTGTAGGTTTGAATAATCCTAACACCTTTAGTGAGGCTCTGGCCATCAGTTATAGTTATTACATTGACTTCAAGGAGATGTGACCAGATTTTGATTTAGTAGATTAATGAAAATGCAGAGAAAGATATTATTTATATTCTCAGAGTACTGGTGGAGATATGTGTTACAATGACAAAAAAACCTCTTGAAAAAACTAGTCCCGAGTATATGTGGAAAGTGTACAAAAATATAGTCTATAAAATATCAAAAGACTCTCCAATAAAACAAGTAATATAATCTGATTACACTACTGAGTGGATGGTAAGCCTATGGCATGCATGTCCAATGTGGGAAACAGAACTGGAATGGCACTGAAGGAAATACCTATATTACAGGGTAACTGAAATTGATGTTATTAATTGACTGAAATTCATCTGACATATTTTACAATAAAAATTTATTGTTATTTAATAGGTACTTTCACTGATTTTTACTTCTCTTTCATGTTATTAAAATTTTATTATAATGTCATATTATATTAAACCAAGCAAAAATGTATTTTATCAAAGATTTTCTATGATATTTCATTAATCTCTCTATCTTTGTTATATTCTCAAATATTTTAACTTAAAAAAAATGAAAACCATTGAAAATATTTACTAGGCTAAAGCAAGAAAATACACCTATGCCTTTCAATTTGATCCTCGAACAAGTTATAAGAAATACTGGTGTTGACATGAGATCAACTCTTGCAATTAAAAGAAAGTAGATTGTTGGCATGCTTACTATTCCATCCTTCCTATCTTTAAGTCTAGAAATGTTAAACAAAGGTGAACCTTTATAAAACCTTTATACACATGTTCTTTTCATATGGAAGTTAAACATGGACATTGACCACTGAATCTGTGAAACTACTGGATAGCCTAGAAAGAAAAATGTTATGGAGAATTTTTGGGCCAGTGGACAGTGATGGAATAGGGAAAATCAATTGGAACTATTAAATACATGAAATATACAAAGAACCCAAAATATCAATGTATATGAAACTAATGAGGTTCCAGTTCTGGGCACAGGACATGTTCAGTTGATGCCGGAGGGATGAGTGGTGGAAAAAGTCCTCACAGAAAGAATGGGAGGAAAGAGACTAGTCAAGAGACAGAGATGAATGGAGATGGGAGATTGATGAGACCAAGGTTCAACTAGGACCATTGGAGAAGAAGAAGAGTTTGTTTATTGACATAAAAAACTTTTGACACCCTGGACCACAAAATACTTTTGAGGAAATTATACACCCAAAATATACATGGAGTAAGTCTAGAGTGGTTCTGCAGTCTGTCTGTAATATAGTTCTCAATGTGTGCGAGAAAAAGGCAGTCACAGTGACTACAAATAGATTTGGGCCAGTGAACCACAAGGTTCTGTCCTTACATAAATCCTTTTATTATTTATATCAATAACCTGTGCAGTCATATTTTAAAAGGAAAAATAACTTCTTTTGCTGATGATATCTGAATGAGCTTTGCTTCTTCAACATGGCAGTGATAAGAAAAAGACAAATATTAATGTGCTTATTGCTTCAATGTTCACAGTACTATGGGCTAAGAATAAGTGAAATAAGTAAATTCTTATGTTATTGCATATGTAATAATTTTAATCACTTTTGGAATTACCTTATCATAGAATTGATTGTACTAAATTGTGCTGTTCCTGCCCAATCAACGAAAGGGGAGAAATATACAAATATCTTCTTAGTATCTAGACCCACAATAATTTGTTTCCTTAAAAAATAAAAAAAGGTTATTTACATAAAGCAAAGTGAACATGATATTTATTAATGATGTAATTTCAATACATTTTGTATATATTTAGGTTGGTGCTAGCCATGTATCCTGACTTGAATTATTATTTATAGTATTATTATTTTTACCATTCCCCTTGTTCACCTGTAATGTTGTGAGGTTTGCTGATTAAAAATATAATGTGCTAAAAAAAATATTGAAAAGTGATACATTGTAAGGCATATGTATTAAACCCATGATTGTTCTTATGTTTTTTCTTTTCATTAATGAAGGTATCAATGGTGCAGGTGGTTGGTACCTAAAGCTACTCAATAATATAATAATATGTGAAGTCTGCATGCTTCTGGGAATTTTCATTAGTTTCATACACAACTTTCATGCCCCAAGAACCTTCGCACCAATATAATAATATCACTATATGACATGAGCTTTGCCAGCTTCCAATCTGGGAAGGAGAGGGAGGGCCATCTTAAAATGATGTAGAACTTAGGGGGAAAGAAGCAGATGTATTTAATGTACTGGAAACATTCCTATCAAAAAGGGCTTAATTTATATTTAATCCCTTATGCATATTTGTTAGTCTTGTGATATGATAACAAAACAGATTTTTAGTTATGAAAGGAGAGATATTATGAAGAAAACCTAACATTTTTTTCCCATTCATTTTTATATAGGGAGTCACCAGCCCCAGCCCTGAGGATGCCCATTCCTGATTTTTCATATTTTTGCTCTATTAATATAATTGGAGTATTAAATATCTAAATCAATCAATCAGCAGTTTGCTCCATGGATACTGAGTGTTTTGTCTAAGAAATTAAGCTAGCATCTCTGTTCTGTAGCAAGTCCATCATCGCAAAGGGATCAGTTTTTTTTGCCTCTACAATGACCCCAAGAGGCTTGATCAGTGTACACAGGTGATTAACATGCTGGTGCAGGAATTCGTGGAATTACAGAAATGTGGAAGACTGCAGTTATGGGGCTCTCCCTGGACCAGGTGTTGAGGGACAGTTTGTTTTGGGGTTGTGGGAGAAGGACATTGTATAAGCATTTGAGAGAACAGTGGAAAAAGCCACTATGCAGGGCAGCTACTCACAAAAAAGCAACTCGCAATACTGAGGCAAGCTCGATCAGGCTGGAAATTTGTGTCAGGGAGATGTCCATTCCATTTCCATGAACGCCATTCCAGAGAAGGTCAATCATCCAGAGGTCTTCTGGGTGAGGACAAGAGGAGTTCAAGCAGAAACTGGGAATCAATGGAGGAGAACCAGAATGGTAACAGCCAATGAGCCAGGGGCAGAAAAAACAAAATTGTAAGGAATAAAAATTTTGTCAAAACCAATCAACATAGCAACCGAAGCATTACAGGAAAAAAATTGGAAAGAAAAATTATCCAATACTTTCTATACAATATGTTTAGCAAATTTAATAAAAAAATTTCAGCTCAATTTTAACTTCCATATCTCATGTATAAATGAAAAAGCCATAGGTTAAAATTAATGATCAAATGAAAAACCTTCTGATTGATTATAAAATCTAAATTCAATGGTAGGATGAAATATTGTCAAATGTACTAAATGGATGAAGCACTTATGAGGAAGTGTCATTAACTATAAATGCTTAGTTAATTAGAGCTGTCCAGTTCCAACAATAACAAATTAACATTATTGTGCTTGTCACTTAAACAAATGGCAACATATCAAGGATATATTTTTTTAAATCCTTGCAAACTAATTTCAATGGAAATAAATTCCGCATAAAAATTATAAAATGAAATTACTATAGCACTGAGAAAGCTATTGTCACCTATCTACAGGCTCATTTTTGAATCAATACTCTCATCTTATCACACGGAAGTCATTTACAAGACACTACTTGAAAAATTCTGACAAATGGTTGGATAAAGTTCTAATGGATAAGTTTCATAAGGTATAACAGGTTGGCTATTAGAAATGGTCCCCCACAATGGATTCAGAAAAACCACCATACATCAGACTTCTCAAACTGTAAAGATATCTAATTTACTCATGTGGCAGATAAAGTGAGATACCTATACTATTACCTATGGCCAAATATAAAAATTAATTTATTTCTGTATTTATTAATCAGATACTCATACACAGCACTAAGCCAAATTTAATTAAATATGCTGAAAGAACTGTGAGAATAGCAAACAGAATTAATCACCTACCAAACTCTCAGATCCTTGAAGGACTTGTCATATATGTACTTGAGGTACCATTTTCATTGTAGTCAATGAGCTAAGAATCTATATGAAGATATCTAGACACATCCCCTAGGCCACCATTAGGGGATGTGCTTAATCAGTTCTCTAATCAGAGCTTGCTTCACATCTGCCAATGTGACACTTATACCATTTTAATGACATTACAAATTGATATCTTTCAAATTAATGTCGTTATAAGTTAAGTGAACGTAAAATCTTAGATCCAGGTTTCTGAAAAGATTATTCTCAACCTCTTCCTAACTTGCACTCATTGAAAGAACATCCAATTAGAACATTAGATTATCCAATTAAAGGATCAAATTATCCAACAAAAATATCAGAACATCCAATTAGGATTCATGAACTAGCCTATAAAAATGTGTTCTTTTCCAATGTTCTATCTGTAATCTATTAATAGGCATATATATACATAATTGCCATATATTCATTGGAAACAGAAAAAATATGATGGTCACAGGACTGGCCGACAGAAGTGGAACACTGTCTTTGGCGAATTAAAAAAGTATGGGAAAGTACAATTTATGTTGTGGTTACATAATGATATGCGTAAATTTAAAATTATTATTGATGTAATAAATTAATCATTTATTTTTACTATTCAATAAAATTAATTATTTTTACCATATATATAATAATAGATACATATTACACATAAAAATTAATATAGTGGTTGTAAACAATAGTTGAAGCACAGGATGCATAGATGGCTCATGCACATTCTCTCTCTCTCTCGCAGGCTACTACCTGTGCACACAATCGGAGCACACACTACTCAGAGTGCACGCTGTATTGCTGTTTTCCCATTTTACTCCCCAAGTCATTGCAGCTCACAGGTGCAGGCTGTATGTGCACATGTTCTCCGTGTAGGCATGCTGGCTGTGTGAGCACACACTTTCTCTTTTTTCCCATTTTACTCCCCAAACCAAATTTTTGTGAAATGAGCCAAAAAAAGTGTTCCACTTAAAAATATCAAAATAATTATTCATTATGACTAAATGTTTCAAATATTGTTTACAAACACTATGTTGACTCAGAGAGTAAAACGGGAAAACAGCAAGATGGCATGCACTCTAAGTAGGGTGTGCTCTGATTATATGCACACATAGTAGCCTGCAAGAGAGAGAGAGAGAGAGATAGAAAATGCACGGGAGCCATCTATGCATCTTGCATTTCAACTATTGCTCACTATCACTATATTAATTTTTATGTGTAATATGTATAATTTGTTACATTATGGAAAAATAATAGATTGTATTGGATGGTAAAAATAAATTATTAATTTATTACATTAATAATAATTCTAAATTTACGCATATCATTATATAACCACAATATAAACAGTACTTTCCCATAATTTTGTAATTCGCCAAAGGCAGTGTTCAACTTCTGTCGGCCAGCTCCGCGATTGATGACATTTTTTTAATGTACATATGATGTTACATTATTGCCATCCTACTTGTGAAAAAATCCTAAACTTGGAAGGTGATGGGAAAAAACATTTGGAATTAGTGAATGCAAATGTGTTTGTGAGTATGGAGCGAAAAGATGCAAAAGAATAATTGAGGGATTACAAAAATGGAAGAAAAATAATACTGGGAAGTATGAATGGAAAGAGAATTTAGGAATCAAGTGTTGCAGAGGATTTCATTAAAAAAGAAAAAAAATTGAAAGTTATTAATGTATAACTAGCTAGTAAGGTGACACTTTAATAAGCAAGAGAGTGATAGAAAAGTTTAAGATGGGGTGAAGAACTCACTGTGGAATAAGCAGTGTGAGCACGTTATCAAAAGTGAACATGCCAATTATGAAACACTTTTAATATATGGTATGAACTATTACACATTTAATGGACACTAAGCTACTATTATGGCTACTTCACGGCTATTATTGCATAGTTGCAGTCCACAACCCTTCATAGCAATAAAAAAATTATTCTTCAATTTTGTTTTTATGCAGAGTCGTATACATAGTTATAAAGACATATTGTAGACAGTTATAAAGCAATAGGTGTGATTATAAAGAAATATTTACTCATGGACAAATGATAAGCCACTGCAGCTGAAAAAGCACAAAGATGAAGTAAAATATTTTTAAAAGATAACAAGATGTGACATGGCACACTGCGTAGAGAGTTGCACAAATGGTGCTCATCACCAATGATACAATCTACCCTGGGAGGAGGGGTTAGGGCATGGTAGAACAAAGCCTATTTACATATGAAATGAAGTTATAATGTAATCCATGATTACAGATAAAAATTACAATAAGTTCAAGTTACACCATACTCTTGAGTTGAACCTAAGAACTCACCATGAATTCTGTTCCTGATGAAACAGATGACATCAAACCATCCATTCTGCTGTCTTGAGGACGTCTTCATATCTTGACTGTCATCTGATGGAACTGAGGCATCTAGGTAATATCCTGAAATAAATTTGAGAATTTTTTTTTGGTAAATTTAGAACAAAACTAGATGGTTTATTTTGTGATGAACAAAAAAGAGCAAAAATGAAAAGAACAAAAACATAGCCGAAAAAGCCTTGGGAAACAAAATTCAATTATTAACTGTGATTAGGAGGATAATTGCTGATAAAATGACACATGCTTCCGTCCACAAATAGAGGTAAATCACTTCCATGGAGTGCATGAGAGGGCATTTAAGGAGACGAAAATCACCAGAAAGAGTCAACACATGGACTGCCAGAGGGACAACCCAGATAAGAAAATACAAGAAATTATAGGACCGGGGTATAAGGTCCAGATGATCCCATGAGACCTGGGGTCATCAAAAGGAAAGAACGGGGAATGGGAGAGGGAAAGGGTGGGAGGGAGAGCAGGGTAGGGCTGGGTTGGAGAGAAATGAGGTTGGAGGGGGG
>WURS02050842.1:0-10968 GCA_011762765.2 Rhinocypha anisoptera | reverse complement strand
AAATATAACAGTTATTTAAAAAACCATCACTCTATCATGGATTTCCACCAAGTGACGGCCTCCACAGTGAACTTTAATGTGAATTACTTCAATATTTAACTTATGAATCATTGTAAACACTCTATATAAAATTAGTGATGGGTCAATTCAATTACCTGATTTTTTGGTTCCTCAATTCTATGCATAGATTCTGGAATCAGGGTTTAGTACTTAAAAAAGCTGAAAATCTATTCCGATTCTGGGAAAAATTTTAATTTTTTTAAAAGAGTATGAACATACTTTGCTACTGCTCTGATTCTCCCATAAATGTACTTAAAGTAGTGTTGGGTCACATCCCTTTTAATGGTTCCAACAATCACTTGTATTTTTGCACCATGAAAGTCCATGTGAAGAAAAATTATTAGCATAACTTGTGGGTGGATTGGAAAATTTTTAAAATATAATCATAGATTTGATTTAGTATATTTGTGAATGTGTAGGAAAACCAATATCAAAAATAACTATACCTTCTGAAATTTCAAAATAGGAGAAAAATTAGATCATAATTTGTTTTTGGAATATATTGAATAATACAAAATATCAATATAGACATAAATAGATTATATATAAATAAATAAAATATTGATTAAAATAAATATTTTATTCATATGTGTTAATAAGGGACCATCCACTTTCAAAAATAGGAGACATTATGTAAAAATACTAATAAATAAACAATTGGTAATTTTGAAAAAAATAAAAGAATACAAAATTCCCACAACACTTTTAGGAGTATCCACAAAAATATTGGTGGCCCTGAAAGGATTGAGCGCTGGATCCTAAATCCTGACTCGGCCTGGATTCAAGGAATTGAAGAATTGGAGAATGGACTCGATCCATCACTACTTGTCATTAACAAAAACTGACCATCTTAAAAAGATTGGGTGGCACTAGGTTACAACTCAGTAGGTAGACTACTTTTGTGGTGTATATTGAGGTTGGATTATCAACATTTGCATTCAGATGTTGAACAGTTTATGCTCCATTTCTCTCTTACTGACATTCACTATTTTTCGAATGATTTTTTTGTTAATATAGAACACATCCCTTGTAATAGCTTGCTGTCAGAAGTGATGAACACCAAGAGGCATCAGTCTCATCAAAATTCATCAATCTTACTCATTGCAGATGTCACATACTCCTTGGTCAACCAGGCTGATATCTCAACATCAACCATTGATTTCACATTATTCATCCCACTCTTCAGTATGACACCTCAGAGTCAAAAATTATTCTTTGCTGCATTTATCAGTTCTCATATATGTATCAATCACTTCCTTGTTATTCCTTAAAAAGTCTAGT
This sequence comes from Rhinocypha anisoptera, assembly GCA_011762765.2. Taxonomy (NCBI): domain Eukaryota; kingdom Metazoa; phylum Arthropoda; class Insecta; order Odonata; family Chlorocyphidae; genus Rhinocypha; species Rhinocypha anisoptera. Next base: position 9,627 of record WURS02050842.1, on the reverse strand, counting down.
CCCACATCACAGTAGATTCCCTTATTATCAGTCATTTCATTCTCATCCTCTTATAATAATCATTCACAAAAAAATTCCATCTCATGTCCTACTGGATCCATGCTGAGATCATTAATTTGGCAGGAGACACATCATTCATGCTATGTCAGGGATGTCATCTGGACATCCATATTGATAAGCATTTGGTTCATCTTTAACCCAATGGCCACCTCTGCCACTAAACTTACATCGGTCGCTGAAGCATCTTAAGTATCATTCACTATGGGACAAGATTGGGGAAGCTTCTATGGGCCCTCCACGGTTTAAATTACCATTGCCTCTCCTGAAGGGACTCCGGATACTTTGTCGTGACTGACCTGCAACATCACAGGCATTACACTGCCTCCGTGTATGGTGATTCACCACGACGTGTCCAGCCTTCGTACAAGAGGAGCACGACCTCTTTGTCGGTGTGCAGGACTGACCTGCTGCAACCAGGGAGCCTACGTTCCTCTCCACGCCAACGTTCCTCTCCACGCCAACGTTCCTCTCCACTTCCCTTCGAAGAATGGGAGCACACTCAGCCTCCTACATTCAGAAGGCAGTCACAACGGCCAAGTCGAAGTCACCAGGAACTGCATGCCAGAAAAGCCATCACAACCTCTCGAGGAGGCTATGGAGGAAGGTATCCAAGGCTCACTGATCAGCCTCACATTTGACAATGTCTGCATACTCGGGGGACCTCAAGGCATCATATGTTCTCAAATTGCAGGCCCACACTCATTCTCTGAGAGATTCAATATTCTCCATTGACTGCATGGTCATAGTTGAATATAACTCACTGAAATATAGGGCAGTTTTCTTGGTGTGGTGCTGCTCTACCATTATTTCTTTCAGTGTTTGGTATCTCTCATAGGCACATGATGTTGCAGCATTCATTGAGTGATTTCCCTGAAATTCTTAACACATCCACTTCCTTATTGTCTTCCCTATTACTCTACCTGGCCATGTATTTGTTCCAAACAAAAATAACATTTATAATCTCTTCCTGAAGACTGGAAGGGACATCACTGGCTGAGAGCAGGGCCATGCCTCTCCCACTAGTGGTATTGTCCTAATGATCCAGTTTCATAATTTTTGATCCTCTTGTTTTAGGTACTGCCATTCTTCAGGCATTTTATTGTTACCTGTTGAAATTAAAGACTTGCCTATTGGCACCATCATTACATGGCCTCCTCCCTTTGAGATACAAACCTTTGTCAACTGATTTGGAAGACATTTCCAATTTCAAATAAAAAGCTTCTACCCAGTGTCTGCCTAATGTTCATTCTGTGTAACTAACAAAAGTTATTATTGTCAGTCTTCCATATGTATTCTATATAAATTTTATTTACAACCATATGATATTGAGATAACTCTATTATCTTTCTTGTCTCCCTTTTCCCCCCCACCTAGCCGGACAAGTAGGTTGGGAAAAGAGGCAGGCGGAAGCAGGAGTCATGGGACAACTTGTGGGAAGGAAATGAGGGATGGTGACTGAGAACTATGCTATGCAAACTTCAATCTTGCATGGCACTTCAACATCCCTCATTAAATAACCACTTAGAGTGTAAAAATTATAATATTGCATGTGAACAATGGAATTGCTCTTATTCTACATATTGTCCATGTTTTATACTCCATTTTGTCACACATGCGTATCTTTGTAAACAGGTAGGTATTTATGGCTTGGTTATCGTTTTTCTAATCAGGTGCTTGGCAAGTTCTTATCTATATGTGTATTTGTGAGAAAAATTGCCTCATTAATGTTTAGTTCCTACACTTCGCCCTTAAGTTTGTAGATAGGTAAGAAATATCTAAATTTGTATTTATAATGACCATCCTGATTTTGATTAGATTTGATATTATATACAATAGATTTTTTTTGCAAAATTACCAAATTATATAAATGTTTTGCCCAACCAACATTTGACATACATACTTTTATAGTATAAAATTGAAAGCATTTCCTTAACTTTCATGGGTAAAAATATTTATGGGATAAATAAAAGTTGGCTTTTGAATCTACTTTTAAGAAATATTATTGTAATAATAAAATTACCATCTGAATAATCTGGATGAAAATATGTTTAAAAACATTGTTTTTGGTAGACTTGCAGGCAGATTGTTTAGAGCACATTATTTTACTAAAGCATCCTCAAAGAAAATTTTAATTGATTTGATTTTCCAATATTCATTGTCTGCATATCAAGTTAAATCCCTGGCTATTGTTACTAGTTCCCAGGAAATCAAGAAATATCACCTCAAACTGATTGCTGGCTCAGTGTTGCTAACTTAAAAAGAACATACATTCGTTCAATCGAACATATAAGGAAAAATATATACTCATCCAGATACATATGTTACATACAAGTGTTTTTTTTACAAACAAGTTAGAAAATGTTGAAGAGTGTAAATGGGTTTTAAATAATATATTTTGCATATAATAAATAGGGCCTATAAATTTTATTTCATTTGAGGAAGCCTTGTGTCCATCTCTGGGTTATACAATGAATTTTGTGGATACCTAAATAGCAGGTATTTATTAATTTTTTCAATTTGTATCTGAATTGTGGGGTTCTGGTTAGGAATTGGCATTTGAAATTGCTAATAATTATGTTTTACAGTGTAGTGAGTGTTAATACCCTACATCCAGTTATTTTTCAGAATTTATATACCCATGCTATTCTGTGTATGTTTTTTCTCTTCCCAGTTGATGATCTCATATATTTTTAGTTAACTCCTTTCCAATGTATTTCTCTTTCTCCTTCCCCCTTTACCATGAATGTGTCCTAAACATAAACTTTGAACAGCCTGTATGGCCTACTGCAAAGCCAAAGACATGAGCTACATATCACCATTCTTAAATTGTGAAGGTCCACCAATTCTTTTGTATCTAACAGAGATAAATCTCTTTTCATATGTCTTCAACTGTTCATTTAAGAGATCCCACACCTTTTTCATTTAATCTGATTACATGTTAAAAACCCAGATAAAAATGGACATGTTTCTCTATTTCCTATAGTTAACATTGCATATCAAGATTCTCCAGCTGAAAGTGACTCAAATGGCCTGAGTCATATATAGGTTTCAAATAACACAGTTACCTCTGCAATCCACTCCTATGAAGTGTAAAACTGACTTTAACCCCTAAGGCACGTCCGACATAGATACAACATCAAGTGGAATCCATTTGGAGGGACGTCTAACGTAGTCTCTATATCCTATGGTTTCACTTGCATAATAAAGTTATAGATATGATAATAATCATTTTAAAAGGTTTAATTTTAATTTATAATAATTTAAATTAAATTAAATTTAATAAATAAAGGAAATTTAATAAAAGTAGGAATGTTGTTTCCTTTTCTATTTCCCTTTCCTCTACACTTCACCTATCTGTCTCTCTCTTTGTAAGTTTTCAATGCACTTATCCTCCTTCTTCCACCTTACTTCATTTGGCTTATCAGTCTACCCTTAATTAACTATTTGCCTCCTTCAACTCCCTTCCACCATCTTCCATATTGCTTTTTAATTTCCTTCTGTCATCTTTGTATTCATCTCCTTTACAACCCCTCAATTATTATTTACTTACTGTTCTTAGTGTTTTTAAAAGCTCTTTTTAACCTGTTTTGAAGATCTACTAGGTACTTCCTTCTACTGCCTCACTGTAATTAAAATTACTTAGTATTCTTTCTACTGACCATAGGTTTGGTTTGATTTTTTCCTCAAAGTGCGGAAAAACAAGATCAATAAAGGCCTCAGAGGAAGAATGTTCAGATGAAGAAAAAGAAATGTTAAACATCAGACTTTTTGGATAGTGATAATTGTGGTTTAAATATGAGTCATTTTTTGTCATCCCATCATATTTTACTGTTGTAGCTACAACAAATATATTTGTCACTAATTCCAGCATAGAGTTCATGATATGTATCATTAGAAAAGGTGGTAGTTTTATGCTACAATAGAGGTCTACATACCTTAATAAATAATTTCACTCAATTCTCAAAAATTTTATATCAACTCTTGAAGTAAATATCTTCAGTTTATATATGAGTTGCATTCACAAATAAATAAGTAGGCCAAATGTACTTAGAAGAATTTTGAGATAATTTTTTTGTAATTATATACATATATTTCACTATATTTTATGTAGCCATTTTGGAAAATTAATCATTATTGGCACCTTTCAATCTCATTGAAAAACGTTTATTTGTAGATAAATCACAAATTATAGTTGTTTGGTCTGAGAGTTTTGAGGTTTTAGGGAGATTTCAGGTTCAATAATTTTGTGATCTTATTGTGTTGCTGAATAGTTCAGAATCTGGTATGATTTTATTGGGGTGGGACTTAATTCCAAAATACTAATTTAAACATTGGTTTTTTTCACATACCAGAGTCAACGATTTGGCTGGTGAGGTTCAGTTCAGTATTTTTACTATGCTCTTTGGCAATGGTATTAATCTGTTTAGGGCTTTCAGTCATATTTCAATCAAGGACCCTAAAAACATAGTATTCCTTGAGTAAATACTCAAATTAGCTGGTTTTTAACACTGTGATACAAATGTAGCTGGGTCCAAATGCATAAATTAAGAAAGTAAAAATAACCCTTTCATGAAATAAATAAAGCCCTTCTTTGTAGTCTTTCAAATATATGATTGATTTATTTTCTACTTTTTCCAATACATAATTCATTACAATTTTGGTAGCTCTTTACACTGGTAATGTTATCTCTAAACAATCATTTTGGGCACAGAATATTCCTCAGCCATCCAGCCACGAGTTAATTCATTTTCACATATAATGGAAAGTGTTTTTGCTGCTCTCATTATGTTAGATGTCTAATAAAAATAAATTATCCAAGAATTTAATGGCTAGTGATGTAAGTTGATTGACATAGATATAAGGACATTGCTTGGATGCTTACAAATTGCATGACTGCATTAAGTAATGATAATTTAAGTCTTCTTGTGCATATTCCAAGTTGGCATGCATATTATAGAATATTTTAGATAAAAATATGAGACAGTGGGGAAGGTAAAATTACAAATTTAGGTGTAACTGCCAAAAGGGATGTTACTTACAAGAGTGGCCTTACCCCTGACACAGTTTATATTTTCTGTGATAATTTAATTTAACTTGTAGAGCATTATATAAATTTTCCATCATAATCATCATCTTCAGTTCAGATGAGTACTAATGTTCCCCACAGTCGAAATTCCCTCATTGAAAATGAAAGATTTCTCAAAATTCATGATTTTATTGGTTGATTCTTAACAGTAATTAAATGGGGAACCTTCTCTCTCTGCTGTAATTAATAATTATTAACATATCTAATGATATTTTTCATATGAAGTTTTAGAGAATAAATTTGTTTTTTTACTAGCTCTGATCACACCAGATATTGAGGAGTAATTTCCTTCTGGTTTTTAAGAATTCCCATTTTGTATTTAACATATCTAAAAAATTGTAAGTTCCCTTTCACAACTATACTCTCAGGATTTGCAAGTTAGATATCCATATCTCTACAGTGGAACTCTGGCGTAATGAAGAAAACATTTTATTCTGATTAGGCACCTCAAAATTACCAGATCCCTCCTGGAACTTGAACCCTGAAAAATAATTTTTCAAGGAGTGATTTATTTGATTCGCTGCCAGCTGTTAGTCTACCATCAACTAGATTGTACTCAAATTATTGGAAAACCTAAAAATCACAAAATTTTGGTGGTAACAACACTATTTTCTAATAACCAGAGGTTTATGCTAATCAGGATCACATTTTTAAGTTGCTTATATTAACCTGGGAGAATATTTAATTACTCAATAATTTTAGAAACAGCAAATGATGGAAGCATTTTATGAGCCTTCGAATAAATGGAAATAACTTTAATGTAAAATATGGGTTTCTCTCTTTTTTGAGATTAAGCTATATTACTGTAATTTTTAAATTTATTTTCAGTCGTTTTCAAAATCATTTATCATTCCTATTTTTCGCCATATTAACCATTATCAAATCCACCATCTTGTTTGGATGCTTTCTGTCAAAAAATAAATTGTCACCAATAAATACCTGCTGCCTTGCGTGCTACCTGAGTTCAAAAGTTTAGAGTACTTTTAAAAGCATGAACTAGTTATTCTCATGTAAGAGATGTGGAATGTTCTTATTTTTCCTCGCAAAGTAATCTTATTCATCAAAAGTTTAATATTGTAAATTATAGAAAATATGAGTAATTTACTTCAGACATTAACCAAAATGTTACAAACATTGATGGATTGTGTGTAAATATTACTCAATGAAATTAATCTACCAAGCATTTGGTTTGGAATTACATTTCACATAATCCATTAATTGGCTTCAAATTTGTACTTTCAAACTTTAATTATGTAGTTCATCAGTAGATCAGCACTTCTCGTTAGCTTTTATGTAATTTCTGTAATAAAAGGTGCTGAGTTTTTAAAAACGCATTAAGAGTAAGATCATATTTCAGGAAACAACAGGTGGCGCGTTATACCTTCGACTCAGGTCATCAGTCCACCTCTCGGGACCCTACCTTCTTCTACCAAACCAAATTGGACCCCCCAAGTGGATTCTCTGATGCGATTGAGCTAAGTGAAGCTGAATGTGACTTGGACTCACGCCATTTTAGAGGTGCTGGCCCATCCATGGTCATTCCTCATCGACCTATGCTGCGGGATCGCCGGCCTCGTGACTTCACCATTGCAGTGTGAAGTTTCTTATCAACAGAAATTTATAAAATGAAAATTTTTATTCTTTTCACTCTGAGTGTTCACATATTTCAATGTCGTTCATGTTTGAAGGATACAAAAATGGAACTGCATTCCATTTTTCAAATCTATTTTGCAAAAAGCAATGAAAATTGGTGTTGTAACTTTATTAAAATTATTGCCTTATTTGGTGAATAACCTGATTCTCACTATGTGGAAAAATACCTATATTACCAAGATTATTGCTAACCATGAGATATGTATATATATATATGTATATATTTATGTATGTGTATATGTATGTATGTGTATATATACATATATGCATGTATACATATTCACACACATGCATATATGTGGAACCCAAATGATCCATTTCGGGTTATTTTGTCATACATTTTTAAATTTTCATGTACCTAGTCCGAGATTGAATTTTTTCAGAGGAAATCCATGATGTGAGCTTCAGCATTGTATAATAGGAAGGAAAGGAATCTTGGCAGAAATTTAGTCAAAATAATTGAGTAACATATTTATTCAGAAAATTTAACTTAATGTGGATGATAATGATGGTGTTTAGTTTCTTTAAATAGCATGTTTACCTTTTCAAATATCTCTCTGTTTTGCAAATAGAATATCTGTGGTGCCACATTACTCTTTCTTTATGATGTTTTCATTCATAAATGTTTTCATACCAGTGGCTCTTAATGGTGTGAATATTTTTCCTCAATGTCAAAGTAGATAATCATGTATTTTACAACAGTGTACACAATGTCTAATGGAATTTACTAATCTATGGTGGATGTAAATTTGTGCATTGTTTGCTATGCATATGCATGCTATTGTGCTTATTTAGGTTAAATTATGCAAACCATCAGAAGTTTGTTTCAAGTCTGCTGTTACATTATTTTCATGATGAAGTTAAGTTTTGAAAATTGATGACATATTGAGAAGTATCTTTTGTGTAAATGACATAAATAAAATTATATAATGCATATTGTGTCCTGTAGCTGTTTTTATTACAATACTCCGTTTTTGGAATTAGGAAAATGAAGCAATGATATGAAGGACTTTTGGTATAAGTTATGGTTGTATCAACTAATGACTGTTATTTTACTAGATGGAATTTATTCCTTAGAATATACACAAGCATGTACAATGTAATATTCATGTATGTTGACTCTTCTGGTCTCAAAATCCAGCAACCTTTATTGCTCACAATCTTACCTTTTGCAATACCGTTATCAATGTATATATTACAGCTCTCCAATCAATCTTGTTACGTGCCAGACTGCATAACTCTAACACTCAAAATTTTCTGTTTTTCATATGACTTTCTTCGTTTTCCTCTATGGTTTTTCCTTCCAATACTGTTTTTTGCTTCAACAAATGTCCTAAAAGTTTCTGGATTCTTTTAGTATGTATAGTCAATAACCCTCTCTTTTTGCCAGGTCTGCTATCAGAACCTTGAAATGACTGAGACAGCATACTCTACTATTCAGAAGAAGGCATTAGTAATCATATGGGTACAAAATGTCCTGAACCATGTTGTTAGGAGGGGATATATCATCGCCACGGACCATAGAACATTAAATTTCCTTATCGCGACTTTTCGTATTTTGCTACCGAAGGCGTTAATTAACGAAGTAGTCTAATCCGTGAATAAAAAATATGTTCATTTCGGTGGGAAGATAACTGCTGCCATCATTAAAGAGCGATATTAATGGAAGAATTTGGGGAAGAGAAACTAAGCGGATTTAATTTATGTGAATAATACGATGTGTAGCGAAGGACAAGTAACTAATAGGGCTCTCTATATTCTGCTTGCAAGAGAGAGCGCATCGAGATAACGTTTTTAGTTCAGCTATATTTTTTGTCGGGGTGGGTACATTACTTTTTTCTGTTTCGTTCAATTGGAACGCCTTAATGTTAGCACGGGGACAGTGGGTGGAGATAGCCTAGGTGTAGCGAGCCGGACCACGAAACTGGGGTCTCCGGTTCGAGCCTTGGAGATGACAAATTTTCTCGGCATGGAGTTTCACGAAATTTCGAGGTCAGCACCTACAACTTCGACACACACAACCTCTGGTGAAAGGCAGTAGTTTCACCAAAAAGCATTAAGGCGCGGGTCAAAATGTTCGGTTCGGTGTCAACTGCCACAGTTGAGGGTGAAAGTGTAATTCACGGTATCGGTCTCAGCACAGAAATGCCAAAGGCGATGGGAAACTGGCACATTGATCTCCCTATAAAATGGAGCCTTTTCTGAAGTAAATCAATCTCAGGATTGAAGTATGAAAGTTACGATGGATGAATGGTAGCGCGAGAAAAACCTTGCCTTCGGAACCTTCATCGTCCCTAACGGTAAAGGTATTTCACGCTGGGCCCGGATCCCCGGCAGTATGGGGTGACTGAGTCGACGGCAGGGAGCCAAGTCGATTTAAGGGGCAACGTAGGTACCCAGTGAACCATTTGAAAAGGCAAGAAGCATTCAATTGCTCGATGAGTCATGTGATAAGGAAGTTTTAAAAGACCTCGCTCGAGAAGGGACCGTATCTCTCGCCTAACTTCGTCCAGTTCAGTGTGAGATCATCGCGGAGCGGCTGACTGTCTGCAACTTGGAGCTCACCAGAAAGAACCTGCTAGAGCTACCAATCCTCTGGAGGCACATCTACCTCTGAGGATCCAGAGGCGACCCACCTCTGCCTGTGGAGATTAGAGGCGGAGAGAAGCATTAGAGGCACCTATGCCTCATCTCAACGGTACCAGCCCAGTACACCGTCAACTAGAGTCGAGGAATTGCAGCCTAGGGCTATTTGACTGTAGCAAGCACCTCCCTCCGGCCCAAGGCGACCAGGTAAGGAAACGGAAGTATAGAAATTAGAGGTAGAA
>WURS02050831.1:0-10968 GCA_011762765.2 Rhinocypha anisoptera | reverse complement strand
ATGGAGCCCGGGCTGTTCTGGGAGCCGGTCAGGTTTCCCTGGAATTCTTTCTGCGCCTTTAATGTGGGGCAGCCTTCGTACAGTTCCTCTTCCCGCCTCTCCTTCGGTTGCTGTCGGTTCTCCTGTCGGGGGATGTATTAGTGATGCACGAAGTCGACACTTCCTGGCATCTGTTGCTCCTCCTTCATTTTCACCGGGCAGCACTTCCTCGTGCTTCACTGCTCCTCCCCTGTCTCTCCAGCCACCGGTCTCTCGTGCCTCCGTCTGACTCATTCTGTTATCTCGCTGCCTTTCACTCAAGATCTGCCCTCAGCCTCCTCTCGCACTGCCCGATCACCCCAGTGCCTTGCTTTAAATAGGCTATTATGGGTCTACCCATAATGCAACTCGATAGGTGATCTTCTTTTCTTCTCAGTTTCACCTCGCCACCACTGTAATGCTGGCACTCTGAACATGCATGCATTACACACATTCGCAACTGAACATGCATTTCTGGCAGTTTCACCATCCCCTTTTTTAATACATTTCACTCCTTTTTATAAAACATAACCATCTTTTCACATAATTACTACATATTGAAACTATTAACATACCAAAACGTATTATAATCTTAATGCTATAACATAAATATAACCAAAACAGTAAGGCCAGTCCCCGTTGCTTCCCTGCCACCATGTTACCCTTAATGGTCGATATTTTCTTAAATGATGTTGGGCAAGCAGCCTACGGCCAGACCATTACAATATAGATATATTTTTGTAATCTCTACTAAACAAATAGCTATGCTCTTTCCTTTCATGAACACTCAAATTCCATTTTTTTAAAGTAAGCTAATACCATCCAGTAAAAAGTTAACCACATTCTTCTGTTGGAAGGTTTGCTTTGATAATTGAAGGTAGAGCCTTCCTTGTATTAAGCCAAACAGCATTTTTTATTTTTTTTTGCAAATAATTTTATAATGCCAGTTCTAAAATAGTAATGTGCTGCATTATCATTAGCTGGAATATACATCCCAAGTACCTTACCCCAAGGTTTACTTATGTCTGGTAAATACCTTATGTGGTTTTAGATACCCAGAAGAGCTCCTTCAATATGTCCCATAAGAGTCCCTTTCTAGGTCCCTTTTCACATTGGCAAACCAGTTTCCTTTGGTTTTCCTATCTAGAAAATAATATATGATCCAGTTTCTCAGTCTTACTGAGTTCATTCATGCAATGATATCATAGAAGGAAATAATTCTTTCTGAATCTTGCCTCTTAATTTCTCTGTGTGTGTACACTAGAATGTTTTTACCGGGCCTAAATGCATCAGAGGGATGTCCAGATTAGCAAGAAAGTTGTTAAGCAAGAGGGATAATTGCACTAACTCTCCTAGAGTAAATTACTTGAAAATAAAGTTAGTTATTTTATTCATACGCAATTATTTCATAACTGCAAGTTGTGTATCCACTTAATCCACTTATTTAATATTGGCACTCCAATAAAAATCTTATCTTACACAATTTTTATCATAATTATTCTCCTAAAAATCATCATTATTTCCAATGATCAATGCTGTAATTTCTAACAATAAAATTAATTTGATACTTAAATAAAAGAAGATAATTATGAACACTGTGTTAAAAAATGTTCATTTTGTAAAAATATTTTTCATTGCATATTTTAAATGAAATCATAATTGAGCTGAATCATCAAACATTGAACTGAAATCATTTACTGAAGTGTAATGTAGATTTGGGGTATGATCTGGGTGGCATGCTAAAAAGTTCTTGTCCCTATTCTTGTCCATGCAGTTAGGCTGAACATTTATGTCTGACCCTTAAGAATTTAGAATTCTTTTGGCACTGATGTATTATAATTATAGTATTCTTTTCTCATTTTTTAACATTCTCAATTGAATTTGTCTTATTGAGTCTGTAATGAAATGTTTGTATAAATGACATTCTTAGTCCTTTTTGACCATTTATACTCATGTTGAACCCTAAAATCACAACACTAGTATCTTAGTATTTCTAAGATAAGCGGTGATAGTATCTTTCTGTCAATTTTTAACCATTACAATGATTTTTGATACATTTGATGCAATCGTTTATTGTAAAACTCATTTTTTGCATCAGATTAATTATACATTAAAATCATATGGCTTCATCTCAGTTTCTGTAATTATCTTACAAGTGATACATTCCTTTATAAATAAAAATCTTGGGAGATGCCTGCCTATGTAACAAATTCTCAGCTCTTACAAATAATACTCTGGCAGATACCTTCGGTCAAGGAAGTTGAGAACTCTGATAATTTCTGAGGGCAAAATTTGGTGGTGTCCAATGTAGTGGATAGTCATTGTCTTAGTACAGTGGCTAGGGTTGATGTTGCTCAATTAGTTGTAGTACAATAGAATTTTTGGCATTTTTGTGTGCTTAGACAGTTAAGCTTATGCTATGGCATGAACATGTATCTTATTGCTGGACCATAAATCATAGATATTAGCCATTACTTTTAATCGGCCTTTATGTTTTACTGTTAACGTTTTGGATACAAGGATATTTATATCTTTTCATTTAGCATTTTCATAACATGCAAACTCTGAAGTAAGTAACATTAGGCTTTGGCATTGTTAACATTTATTCTTTCCTCTTTTTGTAACTTTGGATTGATTTGCACTGTATATGCTTGTAATTATGTTTACTAAGGAAGGGTGCATGAAAATTGTAATTAAGTGACTACTCTTTTGGTAATTTATTAATGTACCTACTGTTTAAATCATCACCATATAAGTATTATGTGGTCATTTATGTGTCATCTATGTTTAATATGTGAAAACCTCACTTATGAGTTTATTCAAAGGCAAATAAGATTAACTATATGCTAAGAAGATTCTTTATTATATTTGTGTTTTGCCTGTTTGTAATGAATGCTGTCGAATTCATAGGACTTAAATGTTCACAAGTTTTTAAAACCTTGAACCTTCATTAATGATGCATTCATTTTCTCCAGTTTTTTCCCCAATAAATTTTATTGTCATTTAATCTGTATCATATGCATTTGTAGACAACATTTTCTTGAATTATGGATGATGCAATGAAAATACATAGTGGTGATGATTATGAGTCCTTCTCTCACAGAGTCATTCTCTTTTCTCCACATTGGACCCTACATGCACAGTGGACTCAGCGGAGCGAAGGGTCGGTATGTACCGACTCCTGTCTGATCCTGATTACAGGCAATCAGGTCGAGTGTATCAGTCGTGATGATGGTGGCAGCGGAGGGGGATGTGGGAGGGTAGTAAGAGGGATGTGCAGGTGATAGAGGTATAGCGCTTGCCTTGGCCCCCTCCGTGTGGAGGCAGTGTGTGGTATGGGAAGAGGGGGTTTAGATGAGTGTGAACTATATGGGAATATGGGTGGCATTAATGTAAACCTATTGTAGGCATAAGGCTTACTTACTTGAGTCATAGATCCCGTAGATTTTTGCCTTCTACCACACCCACTCCCACCACCTGCAACTTGTGCCTATGTAGATACATCTAGTGCTGATCAATCATAAGACTGAGTTTTTTCCTTTGTTGTCTCATAGTCACTTGTTTCTTGAGCATTGTAAATTTCCTCGCAACTCCCCATTTGCACAATGTTTACCTTTAAGTTTTTTCTCATTGCCAGTTCCAGTGAAATCAATTTTAGAATATTGACTACTTTTATTTTTCAAGATGATTTACTTGCATTAATCAAAATACTATTGCAAATATTTATTCCTGGGTCCATTTTATTATAAACACGAGTTGATTGCTTACCGCCATCATATGTTTGGCTGAGTTCATTGTAGTCATCTCACTTTTTTGGGTCTTTGGAAGGTGTATTTGAATGTGTTCTCCTAAAAAGTCAAATATGGCCTTCTATGTCTTCCATTGACTCAGTAAAATGATAAATTTCCTTCACATTGATATATATTGCAAATGTTTACGAATGGTAACCTTATCCCTTTCTAAATTCCAGCACCCATTATTTTTATATTGACATGTAATTGCCACTATTATTCAAATTATGATCTTTGCCATGCTCCTTTCTTTTAATTAAAACCTGTAAATACTTCAGATCAGCAAATTTATTTTGTCATTAATGGCATTACTTTAATACTTTTCCAGAATGCCTTAGCAAAAGTTGATAAATGCATTAACTTGCCTTGTTAATTATCAGGTTTCAATATGAACTTCGTGACAATAGTGCATACTGTTATTTGTTATCAGTAACTTATTTTGATATAGTTTTTAGTTATCTAAAATTTGTTATTAGGATTTAAATTCTTCTAATCACTGAAAAGAGTAATTCTGTCCTAATTATTTATATGGATGCTACATTAGGTTTGTTGGGAGTATGGTGTTATGCTCCACTCTCAATTCATTGGAAATCATGCTGCTTGCATGTTTACTATTATTTTTCTTAATGATACACCAGAAGGCATATAGTGTATCTCTTAATATAAATGAAATATTTTAGTTTATTAATTAATTTGCTTATAGAATTGAGCGACAATAGAGTCCATGGCTTGGAGAGTATTTTTGACCCAAAAATCATTTTGCAGTATTATTGTTTATGAACAAATTTTTCTTCCAATATAGCTAACACTTCAAAGCCAAATTGATTACTTTTTTTCAGTATGAGAAGCATTAGTTCGATTACTTGAATTTTCCAATGAAATGAAGAGCAATGGTTTGGTAGTTTCTGCATGTGGGGTAGATGTTAATTTGAAGCTTCTGTTAACCAGGGTATAGAAAAGAAATTTCTTTGTCTATTTTTTACATGGGGCAATGTTTCTTAACCCTATCACGCCAAACGACCAATATATCTGGCATTCAAAAATATCCTCCAGTACAGACAACCTTTATTTTGGTTATTTTTCCTTTATTTTATTGCGTACTAGTATGCAGGGGCTGCATACCAGTTTAGAGCTCTGGCGTGAAAGGGTTAAAATATTTCAGTGATACTTATTTGCATGTTTTCAAATTATTTACTTGAGTTGTTAGAATGTATGCTTCTTATTAAAGTAGCTGCAAGTTGTGTTATTTTTACTTACATAACATTTAATATTGTGTGACCTAAGGTAACATTGATTTAAACCCAGATTAACGGATAAAGAAAGAGCAATTAAAGGAATCATTGTCAGTAAAACTGGCCCTATTTTTACTATAATTTAACAGTGAATTATTCATACACATGAATTTAAAATGTTATATATCAGTTTATAGCTTTAGTTTATAAAAATGTTCATTATATCAAATTCTGTTTTGCATTATAAGGGAGAAAGCAATGAAATTTCACTACCAATGTCCTACATGTACAAAAACTCATTTTGTAACATTTTCACAATTCAAGTACAAAGTATCACAATTTAACAATATTTTATATTAATATTTTTAATGATAGCCTCCCTAAAACAGACTATTATGCAATAAAACATTTACATAATTAATGCTATCACCAGTTAGTTTAGTGAGGGTGTATTTGCCTTTTGTAATTAGATGACCCCACATTATTTTTATCATAAGATATGAAATTGTCCATGACTACATGAAGTAAAAGCAATCTCTGAGGTATTCCTTTACCACTTATTGTTCTCTTTGTAGATCTCTAGGAGAATTGATTAATTGGCATTGACATGTTTTAGAAGGAATTATCCTGTAGTGCTTATTCCTAGTTGAAAATGTGCCTGTGATAAAGTCTATAATTTATCAAGCTGTTTTGGTGGAAATAGCAATAATGAGGAAACTATGGCATTTTATCATAAACATCTTCTTTAAAAGGGTGTATACTGGTGAAATTATTTATTAAATAGTTTTTAATTGTATATAGTAGTGATCAGTTTCAATAGGTTAAAAATAAATATTAAACAGTTGGAACATATGGTATAATTTTACTGTTTTCCAAGAATATTTTTAAATGTACTGTATAGAGTTTATAAAATTTATTTTATCCTTTACTCTTTTCTGTCTTGTTACTTGTAGTTTTATATATAACAAGAAATTTAAAGGCAATATGGTAGTTAAAATAGATTTAATAACCACCTTTCCAGAAATTAGCTTATAATATTTAACTTCCTAAAATGTTTAAAATTGTAAGTCCCTCATCATTATGCCACTGTGACATGTGATTCTATCAGACCTGTAGGGCATGCACCTTTTTCTTTGGCTTTCTTACAATAATTTTGAGCATTCTCTCAAAGAAATTTTACTATTTAACTATATTGATGGGTTTTGTTTGATTTTCATGTCATTTTTTGTTTGTATTTTAATTAAGTGAAATTTTTCATCCAAAAAGAACTTTCTCATAGAAAGGTGATTTCTAATATTATGATGCAGAGCAGGTGGTGAGATTCCATATCTCACTGCTACAATTGGCAGACAGGATAATTGTTAATAATTATTCAAAACTCTGAGGGTAAACTGCATATTATTATCTACATGGTGTATGTATACATTATAGTTAAATATTCCAGAATCTACACAGATTTACCAGATCTACCAGATGGGTATACCATTGACAATTAAGTCAAGTTTATTTTTGAATCCAATAGAAGCATGTTTCCTTATCTTTATTTCTATCATTTTGATGGGGTAGAAATACTAGGAAAGAGACAAGCTCAGGTTTTTCTTTGTGGAATAATTGCATAATTTATTATATTGCAAAAACTTTTACAAATGCCTGCTGTAAATGTTTGAGTGTAACCTGGGTTTTGACATGAACATCATCAGGACATTAGGATAATGTTGTTCCCACCAAAACCCTGGTCATGCTGAAAAATTTTACTCTCAGCATTTGTAAATTTTTTAATGCAATGAATTGCAAAATGATACTAATTTTATATTAAATTTTTCCACAATGTGTCATATTTGAGGAAGAAATGATGAAAGCAGTGAACATTCTGAAATATCATTCAAATATACTAATTTGAATATGTGATTTCCTTTTGATTAATAAATAAGGAAACAGCATTTACACACTAAACATGCTGCAAAATGTATGAAACTGCATAACTGAGTCTCTCTTACCAGAGAAAAAAATTACTTGTCCATCTCATCACAAAAATTAATTACTGCCAATAACTGTAAAGTTATTTGAATACACCTTGCACTTAAATGATCATGTGGATAAATAGTGATAGGCGTACAGAAATGAAATTTACCCCTTTGTTACTTTTTAGGCAAGCGAGATGCAATAAGCCATATTCATGAGTAAACCCAAAAAGTTGTTTACAGTGTCAATTGTAAGACAACGAAAAAAAATCTCATTTGAATCCTTTGAATTTCACCCATTTTTGGAAGTACATTCACTTGAATTGTTATTAATGATTGATTTTTCAAATTCTTGCTTTGCATTGACATGATAATGCAATGGGTCTACGCTATGATGTATTGCCAATCTAATAAATTAAAACTGTGATGAATTTAGGTCATTATGTTGTGGAAGGAATGTTCAGCATCCATATTAGTTGCCTTAAGTTTTTGTGGAATTAACCCTAGCGTTAGAGTCATTAAGGTAGCTTGGATAAGAATTGTTTCATCCCTTCCCTTCCCATGTACATGTAGTCAAACTGGGATAAAAAAATCATAAGTGACTCAAACACGAAAAGACAGTGTAATTTCAATGCAGCTAATTATTTTCAGTGAGCTGATGACTTCAGAGTTGGTGGCTGACTAAATGAATCAGTAGCTAGACAACTCTTAAGCTGAATTTCACTCAGGCTTGATCGCACTTGCCTTCTTGGTTATGTATTTCTCAAAGGAAGTTTTATAATCATCAGATTCAGTGGGCAAGTTAAAAATGAGTTTGAATTGGCCAATCTGACCAATTTGCATACCTCTAAGTAGAGTAATTATTAAAAATCTTCTGTCAACTCCAAGAATATTTTTCTTTCATTGTCATTAGTTTCGTGTTGTTAGCAGTGCTCTAAAGAACTTAGAATTACCTTGGAAATTAATAACTTTTAATAAATACTGTTACTATAATGTTCAATACAATGTTTGTCCAGATTACAGAAAGTCCAAAAGATGCAAAATATTATTTTGTAATTTTACAAGCGAAATTAAACAGAAGCAAGCAAAAATATCAAAATTGACCTTAAATTGCCTGGAACCTGAAACATTAGTTGTAGTCATTGTCCAGTAGGTTTAGTTTAAGAGACCCATTGTATAGTAGGGTAACTTCGGTTGTTAAATAAAGTGTGTGATTTATTCTAATACCACATTCCAAAATTTGTGCAACTATTCAATAAAATCATTTGATTGTACTACCATACTCTAATCTACCATATTAGGTTTTTACATATAAAGACACCCCGTTAGGGAGTAAGAGTGATTTCTATGAGTAAGTCATTAGCGTCAACTTATTATTTCTAAACCATTGCTTCATATAATATATATCGAACTGATAAACATTTGTTCTATATAGCTTATGTAGAAGTGGGTGGTTCTCTGTCTCAGTCATTGGAAGTCTGTTCTATATAGAATTTCTTGATGTTTAGTTCATCATCTCAGAAGCTTTTTTTTTGTAGAGAAATGGGGTACTATATAATTTGAGGAAGTTTTATTATATTGGTAATTTCTTCAGTAAAGTTAACATGAAAATGCAATATTTGCTCTTTTGCAAGTTTCAGTCATGAAATTCTGTCAGCCCTCAGTATCTATAAACCCAAGAATATATACCATTTTTGTGTAAAAAAATGCTTGTGACTGTCATTCTTTCTAACATATCATAATAGAAGACCTCAAAAATTGATTTAGAACAATGCATTTATAAACTTATACATTAACTAAATATATAAAGCTACAAATAACCATTTCATGGAACCAGATTGGGACAGTATATATATTAATTAAACTACAATTCATCATGTTTAGCATTACCTCCTTCTTCTTGTAAGATGAACTGGTCTTCCCTACATGCCTTCTTTGTTAGTAAAATTAATGGAGCTAAGGATTTAAAAGGTTATTTAGTTAAAATTAATTCTTAATATTTGAATCTTGTTATTGAATACTTGGAAGATTACTTTCCTAAGCAATCAGATGGCCATTGATTTCTAAGAAATTTATATACATATGCTCTGCATGGGGTCAGGATCCAAGTTTTCAGTAAGATTCTATAGAATCCTTGGATTTGAAAGTTGTTCAAATCCTTTAATAAATTCCTTGAATCTCAAATTTTTTGTTCTGGGTTTTTTTGTGCTCTGCCTTTATAACAGTGAATCACATCAGTGAAATTTATATAAATCCTCCATAGATCTATCATTTATTATTCTAGGTGTTTAACTTCTTACTAACATTATCACAATGAATTATTCAATAAAACTAATAATTTTCATAACATGAATGGTTACTTTGCTAAATCTGGAAAACTGTCAAAAAATTGGTTGTGCTAAATTGTGCTTGCTATGTCATTACACACACAAATTTTGTAACTACAGGAAAGCCATTATTTGTATGTTACCCAAGATGGAGTCTTTTGATCAAGTAAAAAATCACTTGTTTACTTCAGATTTTTTGAGATTGACAATACAATTATAACTTTTCTCTCAGACAATACATATAGAGGATTGCAGAAAATAGGTAAACTTGATACACACCATGTATTTACATTGTTCTAACCCTCAGCTACAGCAACCTTGTTCATTCGTGGTGGCTGTGTGTGGGAGAAAAGTAGCTGTGGCCTTCCTCCCTTCTATTACTGGCAAAGGTTTATGAGATAGCAGACCCGGGATGACCCTTATTGACTGTGTCATCCATTTCCCTTCAAGGGGTAGAAGAGATACAATTGACCAAGTTAAAAAATTTCATATAGAAATATATCCAAAAATGAACTATTTATTTTCATGGATAATTACTCATTAGTTACCAAATAGTACTTAAATATTTTGATTTATAACCAGCATTCTACCGAAACTCTGAGACAACTAAGGGATATGATGAGGGTGGGTCAGAAAAGAATTTTCCAAATCTCGGCAGATGGAATGCATTAGTGAAACTCACCCTAGGGCTGTGACCATCATAAATGGCACTTAAAAGGGGCACCCAATTTCAGAACAATAAGAAATTGTAACTATTCAAACCTTTTTGGAAAAGACAGACCATAACATTAGGAGATGGATTAGGGAGGGTACAAAGGCAGCAGTCTTATGTATATGTAACAATTCTCTGCAGTTGCGTGCCAAAATGTTGATAAATGAATTCTGCAGCCTAGGGGTTAAAGTAAACACTTGTGACCATGGGTAAGAATACATTCCTTTAAATGCTTCTACAATAAGAACAATCATTTTCTTAAAGATAAGATTGTATCAAAATTTTGTGCGGTGCTTTTAATTTTATTTTTTAAAGTAAACCATGAAAATAACACAATTTTAAGAAATTATGAACATTGCATTGACACAAATAATCTGAAAATTTTTCATTTAAGGGTATCATGAATTATTTACTATGGACTTGTATACTGCTTTTAATAATTTGGGGAACCTATTTTTTTTTTAAGCACTCCTAGATTTTTGTTTCCATCAATCCAGTTTCTTTTCCGTATGATTCCACTTTGCCATAAATACATCACATTAGGAGGAACAATCTGATTCCCATTTCCTTGCTGGTTATTATAACTTCAATTAAGAAGTGACTCAAAATATTTTGCCAAAGCAAAACTTAAGCTCCCAGCCTTTTTTTTGGAAAATTGGAATGTATGTTGTTTTTACTCAGTTTTCTAAGGATGTAGTCAAACCATCCACTAATGCTTCTGTTAAATCTTGTTCCCTCCATGCTACCTTCTACCCAGGTAGGATACAAATGCACTCCTTTGTATACTGTGGTTGGAGGAAGCAACTCCATGCTTGCTAATGCCATAATCATCACATACACACTCATTTCTTTGATTGATGATGAAGGGTAATCTACCGATTAAGGTAGGTTTTTGATGAGCAATTACACCTACCTATAATCCCTCTT